>KE505100.1:115779-130057 GCA_000441515.1 Elaeis oleifera
TCTAATAATAAATTATAATATACAAATTATATTATATTATTATAATGTAATAATATTATATTTTAATAAATATTGTTATATCAAATTATATTTTAATACTATAATAATATTATAATAGATTATATTATATATTTATAATATATCATAATATTAATTTATTATTATATTATTTTAGATTTATAGTATAATAATATAATATGATATAATAAGATGTAATTATAAGATTTGTTAGTGGATATTTCGGTCATTAAAAAATTTCATTTAAATCAACATAGCTTTCCAACATTAGCTAGAAAGTACTTTTGGAGAAAGCTTCAAAATACAGCTTTTTTCAAGTAGACCTTTTCAGTTTCTGACAAGGACAAAACAGCTTTTCGATTTTTTATCAAACATCACTGTACTATCCAAAAATATTTTCTGAGGGTTAAAAAGTGCTTTCTGGCACTCTAAAAGCTTAACCAAATAGGGTTTTAGTCAAAATATCAACTACTTATAAGATGATGTGGATAAAGCTAGCCGATCATCATAGGGGTAGGATCTTTGGAATTTAGAGGATCTTCAGCTAGGTATCGCGTCTTTCGTTGGACATCAGTAAACAGTTTGAATGATTGGATCCACAAAAGATAGTGTCGTTGAGCTTTACTGTAGTCGCTGTTAGATTTCTTGTTGCAACATCAGAACCGATAGTCAGAGATGTCGAGGGTTGTTTGTTGTCGTGATTTAAGGACGCCATAGTAGTCAGAGAGGAGGACAAAAACATTCAAACAGTAAAAGAAAGAAGGATACCTACATATGGTAGTCAGAGAAATCACGGATAGTGTATGGCTTCCATGATTAGTAGATAGCCAGAAAGATAGCCAAAAGATTTTTGCATGGCATAGGAAAGAAACCTATGTCGATTTATCCAAGAACAGATTGCTCGAGATGCATAAAACGTCCTTCAGCCAATCTTGTAGAATCACAAGCAGATTTCAGCAAATAGCAAGCATAAGTATTAGTTAGACCTCCAAGATGGTAAAGGATGGATTGCTATAGTATGAACAAATTGATTTCAAGACTGCAGCAGTAAGGATCCAACAAGGACAAAAATTCAAAGTCCTAAGCGGCGGCTAGTGTTCCAGCAAGAACTAAAGGCAACCATCGCCAGAGATCTCTAATGGTGGAGGAAGAGGGCGATGAAGAAGGCTGACAAGGAGATGGAAAGCGGTGGCAGAGGTGGTTAAAGGGTTGTGAAAAGAGAGGAGACAGATAGAATTTTTGAGTCACTATGAAAATTTCATCAAACCAAACACAACTTCCTAATATTAGCCAAGTAGAGCTTTTGCAGTGAAGCTCCAAACACCCCCAAATTGCACAGGAATGCTTTTGGAGTGCCAAAAACACTTTTAGCTATCCAAAAGCATTACCAAATGGAGCCTTAATTGTTGTTTGATACTTATATTCTATAATATGTTGAGAATTATGCGGTACAATTGGATTTCTTATTGGTTTGTTGGGTTTATTGCATTTGGTAAGACAATCTGAATTTTTATAATATTTGTTGCTTTACCTGTTTATTGGAATTGTTGTGGATACTGGTTATGTCAGCATGAGCAATGTTGTTTGGATCTTGGTGAAGACAATTTTCATACAAATCTGACCTTGTAATCAAATATTTGTCTAGGACTCTGACCTAACTAAATATGTACAATATTTGGGTATGTATTGTGCTGGAGTTTGATCTGGCCTGTGGCTCTGAAATTGTCTGTGATGATTATATGATGTGCAAGAATTGCACTTTAAAATGGTTAATTGCATTCTTATCCACTTAATGAGATTCATCACATAATACTGTGGAATTTGCAGGCAACTAATGCAAAATGCAATGGACACGGGACTGGTTTCGAGGACACCAATCTTAGCATTGAGAAACTAACTCATGAGAATGAGGCATTGAAGAAAGGTGTATTATTTCTATATTATATAACAAATTTGTTTGTCTTTTGGGGACAAGTTATTTATTGATTGGTTTTATTCTCAAATATTATAGAATGAAGGAGTTAGAGGGCCTCTTAGATGAACTGCAATATGAGAGGGACAGAAATACATCACTGAACAAGCAAGTAAGTGTGATGCTTTTTCTGTCACTTTAGTCTTTTTTGAAAATTTTTGCTTCTTGTATGTGAAATATGTAATCGGTAAGATTGATTCATTGTAAGGAGCTTTACATTTAATCTTTCTGATGCAAATTTGATTTTGTATGATGTGTGACTGGATAAGCTATTCAACAGAGCTGCAGTAATCTATTTTACATGTATTTTGCAGTTGCTTGACTCTTGATGAGTTGGCTATGTTATATTTCTTCAATAATTTCTTTTCATCATCTGTTGCTACTGGACCTGCCTAGATGCTTGGATAGTGGAGCAATTTGGTCATGACCTCCTGGCCCACTTAGAAATTAGATTGCCTTTATAATGTGTAGTTTAATGATAATGGTATGGTAGCATGTTCTTATATCTGCATTAGCATTAGTAATCATTAAATAGTTGAGAATTACATATGTCAGCAACTATAGATGTAAAAATATTCTGAGATAGCTACAGATAAGGATGGAGTATTTATGCATTGCCCAAATAATAGTGATAGAAGATAGAGGATGATCAATTACTTCCACTCTCCTCTATGTATGTCTTGGAGAAAGGATGAGACAAATTGTGGCTTAAAATTGATGTGTAATTGCATTATTTAGGAGGGATAAGGATATCTGTTGGTAGAAGTGGGAAGGGATGAGGATATCTGTTGGCAAATATTGTGGACAGATGTAGGGTTATGATTAGTGCTTGGGGGATAACAGCACCTATCACCCATTGAGGCAATATAACTAAGGTCAAGACAAGACCCATAATTCTAAAAGCCCATTTGGATGATTTATCTGGGTGGTTGAACCTCTCAAACCAGTCCAATTCAGTGGTTCACCAGTGGGATCTGAAGAAGGGGTTTTCTCAATGCACAACCCAATTTGTGTGTGGGTGTACTGATAAGTTTGCAGACTTGAGGTTAAAGCAGTCAATTCCTAGTTATGTTGGTGTTGAACTGAGGATTGGTCCTGAACTTGCTAACTTCCAATTGGTCATGGGTGCTTGAACAAGAAATTATCCAAAAGGATATGTAGTCTTAATTGATCAAAGCAAGAATTAATGTTGAATTGGTGTTGGGGAGACTTTAGAACATGATGGACTAAAGATAAACTGAGAAGAAGCACTTGAATGTTTTCTATAAAACACTTGAGGGATGATACAAGAGAATGCGATAGATGAAGATGTTTACACCATTATTAGAACATGTAAGTTGAAGTTAAAAAGGCACAATCAGAGGGATGGTAAACCATAGATACACACCTCAGAGGCTTGAATGTAGGTGTATTACATGCATAGCATTTGTTGAAATGGATGCATGTACAAGGAATGGATCTATCATAGACGACAAGTTCAATGCTTTTGTAAAACTAGAACTAGCAGGTAGAATGAGGAATAAGAGGAAGTCTAAAAGTTGCATGGCATTGCAGAATAGAGATGGTATGGTCATACACACTGAAAGATTTGATGGGGCCTCTATGAAGAAGGGTGCATGCATCAGCATTAGGGTGAGATAACAACAGCATAGGGCCTTGTGAGACTTTTGGCTGGAGGTGGTGATGGAAGATTCTTGAAGCTTGTAGTTTATTTTTTCTTTTCTTCTTTTGTTCTTTTGAGAATATATTAGAGCAAGCCTAATCACCTTCATTAAGATAATGGGAGAAAAGATAAAAGCTAAGGAAGCAAACTATATAAAAAGAAAGAAAGGAGGAAAAGAGGAAGAAACAGAAATAAATCTCTGGAGGGAAAGACACCAGGATCAACAACTCAACAACCTTCCTTGAGACAGCCCTTAAAACCTTGCAAACAAATACATGAAGCTTAAGAGTAGTTTTACCCTTACATGAGCTTATGTTGATTTTGAGATTATGCCACAAGTGGCTTGTGCTTCGCATACGTGCATGTAGTCAGTGCAAGAGGTAAAGAAATAAGATAGTACTTCCAGCAATTATATTAATAGGTGTTAAATAAAGTTTAGCATAGCGAGACCTGTTTTCCTTTAATATTATTTAGTGCTTTTGACTACATTTGTGGTTAGAGTTTCTCATCAATAAACTAGTTTACCATCATCACAGTACAAGTTGGGATTTTTGACATCATAGGTTTCTCTTATATTAGTCACTTGCCAATAAAAAATATTGTAAGTTAAGGTTTGCTAAACCAGTATTGGGGCTTATATCAGTCGGTGACCAGTTCATTACGATACTTATATGTACTATACCAAGCTGAGAGAAGAGAGAAGACAAAGGGGAGAGAGGAAGGAGAGAGGGGGAGAATGTATTGATGGATCGGCATTGGTGTTGATCTCCCGAGAACCATGCTGGATAGAGGGAGACGGTGTCGAGGTTGATTGAGAGAGACTATCCAAATTGTCGATATAATGAGAGGGCATTGGTGTTAGTGTTGATAGACATAGATTGCTGAGAGGGAGAGATCACAAGGGGGAGAGACAAGAGAGAGATTGCTGGGTGAGAGAGATCACAGAGATAGAAGAATTGAGAGGGAGAGCCAGAAAATTCTATATAAGTAGTATCAGCAAATTACTAAATGATTTCATATGAATGCTTCCTCTATTCTTGAATTAAGGGATTCTTCACTCAAAGCTTGCTTATAAATTGTATGCTTATATGCTCAATGAGCATAGGTATGTGCATGTAGGCTTTGAATCGAAATAAGGTGACAAAGTTGTATTTTCATTCTATGATATATTTCCTAATGGTTTCCTTCTGAATAACCAGCTGGAGGCAGTACAAATAAGCTAGAAGAGGCAAGCAAAGAACAAGATGCTTTAATTGACATATTTCAAGATGAAAGAAATCGGCAGGAGAAAGTCGAGGATAACTTGAGGCAAGAACTAAAGGTCTCGTCTTGTGTGTCACTTAATATTTGGCCTATTTTGCTTTAAATGTGATAGTTTTTCATTATTATAGATTTTGATCAGCTAATTGTCCTTTTTATAGGCTGCTTTGGCTACCATTCAAGATTTGTCAGAAAAGCAGAATTTTAACAAGAATAATGTCAAACTGGAAGAATAGGTTGCTGGTGAAGTTGAAGATTGCACTCCCTTATGACAACCATTATTTGTTCAAGACTCGATAGTGGCTTCCGATAATCCAAAATTGCTCTCAATTCCCAGTGATCACTAAATGATCAGTGAAGCATGAGTGACTGCAGCAGTTCCAACATGTATAATTCATGATTTTCTGAGTCGTCTCCAAACTTGTTGTAATTGAGAAGTGATCAGTACATGCTCCAAATTTTGGAATTGATTTTGATCATAGATAGTTTGTACAGCTCCTAAACTTAACACTGAATTCATTCAAGGATGGTTCAATTTTTTTGCCCATGCTCTTTTTCCCTTTGTTCTCTTACCTATGTGAGTTCTTGTTCATGGCGGAAAAATGTTTGGATATACATGTGTTACTAAATAATATAATTTAGATTAAACAATTATTTGATTTAAAGGTTAGTGGTGTCAATTACTTGCTAGTTATTTTAGTGTTCTTGCGCAAGTTTTTTTTATTTTCCCTATATCACCTTTGCATAAAAGGTTCAGCTCAGCAGCTGCTTTATTCTTTGGTCGTGATCAATGCATGGCCGGGTTAAGCATATTGGCCTAACTCTCTAAGGCATTTGTATTCCTTGATTGGGTCCGAAAGTAGATCTTTCACGGACGAAAGCTCTTTGCTCTGGGAATCACCACAAAGCAAAATTATAAGAGCTTGAACCTTTAAAGCTTCCTTAAAGGAAATCATCAAAATAGAATATGCACGGTAGAAAAGATTTATCATGTTAAAACGCGCCGGTAAGAGAAGACAGCAGAATTTATGAGAGAGAGGTATTGGACTGGTCTATCTAGTAGAAATGCAAGATGTACATCTATCTGATCTGAACCACACACTTCCAATTAGTTTATAGGTCTATGTCGATTGGTTGCGAGTCCTAATAAAAAAAAGAGTATCATTGTTTGTTTTGCGTCATTGAGTTTTGTTAGAATCACACGAATCTCAAATAAATCTGACAAAATAAGTCAAAATCATATGGATCTTATAGAATCAAGCCAAGATTTCGATAATCAAAGATCAACTACGATCTCGGTAAAGGAGATCTATCAGAAGAATTTGTCACAACCCACAGTACAATCTTCCTCTGATTTCTCTCCTCTTATTGTATATATTGTATAGTTGTTTACTATTTTTATATAGCCACGCTTACCACTTTTGTATAGTTATACTTATCATTTTTTGTGAATCATTATATTTAAATATTAATCCATGTTTGGAAGAAATAAATAAGATTATATTCTTCCTCATGGTATCAGAGCTCTCATCCTTTGACCTTTTCTTCTTCATCAACCTTCATTGTTGAGTTATTTGTCTTCATCGCCGATCGTTCCTGATCGTGCCTTTATTGCCGATCAAATCTTCCTTAGTTATTTCTGTTTTTGCTATTCATATCCAGTTGTTTCTTCTCTTGAATTTTTTGTTCTTCGATCTTCTAAAAATAATGGAAACCTCTAAAAGTGTGGCCAGTAATTCTATTAGACCAACTTTTAGATCTTTATTGAATGGACCAAATGGAGAGCTCCAAAATATGAATCCTTCCTATCAACTTGATGGGAAGAATTATCTCCAATGATCACAGATTGTTAAGACATTCCTTAAGAGAAGAGGAAAACTTCATCATTTGAACGAGGTTGAACCTAGTGTCGATGATCCAAAGTTTCCTGTGTGGGATGAGAAAGACTCGATGATCATGTTCTAGCTATAGAATTCAATGTAACCTGATATCAGTAAGAACTGTATGTTTCTTTTTACTACAAGAGCTATATGAGAAACAGTTTGTCAAACATATTCCAAGATGTAGGATGCCGCTGGAATCTATGAGATCAAGATGAAGATTTCCATCACCAAGCAAGGTACTCTTTCGATTATGAAATATTAGAATCTGATAAATGATTTTGGCTTGAATTTGACCACTATCAAGATATTAAGATACTATGCGGTGAGGATATCAAAGCCCTTTTGAGGTTGGTGGAACGGGATCAAAGTTTAATTTTTACAGGACTTAATATGGAGTTTGATTAAGTGAGGGTTCAGATTCTTGGGAAAGAATGGCTGCCATCATTGAATGAAGTATTCTCCATCATATGTGCTGAGGAAATCGATGGATTGTCATGCTGGAATTAGACTTCCGAAGGCTCAGCTATGGTCTCTATGAAGGCTATGAATAGAGAAAATAAGTCTAATAACTTTGGGTAAAGACAGGGTGACAGAACCACTAATAATTATTCCTCTAAACAATCCAATCGAGATGGACTGTGGTGGACCTATTGTAAAAAGCCCATCACATAAAGAAACTGTTTCAAGCTTCATGGCAAAGCACAAATCCTTAGTCGAAATGGAGGATTTAAAGATAGTAGAGAAGTCAGTCCAACTTCATGAACAAAGAAGGTATCTCTCAAGAAAAATCAATCCTTGATGGTGATGAATTCAAAAAATTCAACAAGGAAGAAATTGAAAACATTGAGATTTTCTTAAATCCCTCTCTAATCATCTAGCTCATGTTCATTGACTCAATCTAGTAAGTACCTTATTTTTGAAATCTTTAACGCTGACAACTCCACCACTTTGACTCTTAGCTTATAGACTCCGAAGTCACTGATCATATGACACATAACTCCATTAAATTTGAAACTTATAAAGCATGTCCAAGGAATAAGAAAATTACTATTACTGGTGGTTCTCCTATAACCATTACGGGCCAAGGCACCATAAATTTGACTCCTCTCTCTCTACAAAATATGCTATATGTTCCTAAACTATCCATCAATTTATTCCATTCATCAACATACCAAAGACTTAACAATCAGACAACCTTTTTCCCACTCATTGTGTCTTCTAGGATCAGGTTATGGGAAAAATGATTGGATTTGCTAAAAATAGAATGGTCTCTACTATCTTGAAGAAGTCAGTGGTTTTATGGATAAAGGTACTCTGTTAACCCTCTCCTGCTTTTTGTGAAGTGCTTCTTTCATTAATTTTGGCTCCCCAATAAATTTGAAATTTGGCTTCACCACTTTTATCTCGGTCATCCATGTTTTCAACTACCTAAGATCATGTTCCTTATTTTCAAAAATATTGCTGTTGAAAGTTTTCATTGTGGCACTTGTGAAATTGCTAAACATCATCGTGTGTCATTTTCTTTAAGTAATACAAAGTCCTTTCAACTTTTTTTTTAGTGTATACTGATGTTTGGGGCCCATCTAAAATTTCTAACTTTACTAGGGCTAAGTGGTTTGTGTCTTTTATTGATGACTGCACTAGAACTATATGGCGAAATCTAATGAAGGAGAAATCTGAAGTAAGCAATATCTTTCTCATGTTTTTATAAAATGATAAAAACTCAGTTCAAGATTTTTATAAAATAAGTTAGATTTGATAATGCAAGGGATTACTTTAATCATACACTCTATTTCTTTCAGAAAGAGAGAATTATCTATGAGTCTTCTTGTATTGACACATCCCAATAAAATGAGATGGCTGAGCGAAAAAATAGATACTTACTCAATATTATCCGAATACTTCTGCTTTAGTCCAATATTCCAAAAAAATTTGGAAAGAGGTAGTCCTAACAATAGCTAACTTAATAAATAGGGTACCTTCTCACCTCTTAGGTAATAAAATCCTATTCAAGTATTATCAGAACTTCATCCTGAGTTTTATTTTTCCAATAACCTACCACTTAGAGTGTTCGGATGTGTCTCCTATATCCATGTTCACCAACAAAATAGGGGCAAACTTGATCCTAGAGCTTTAAAATATATGTTTATGGAGTACTCAAATACCAAAGAGGACTACAAATATTATCATCCTTCAATCCGAAAGGTGTTTATCTCCATAGATGTCATCTTTAGTGAAACTGAATCATTCTTTCAATCTCCACATTTCTATCTTCAGAGGGATAGTTCAAAAGAAGATACGAAATGGGGAGGATTTCTCGTTGATGATTTTGGTGGTATTCAGTTGCCTTCTTCTTTTTCACCTCAGACATCATCTTAGCTGTCCTCTATTTTTTACCAACCTACATCATCTCAATCGTCCTCTATTTCTTGCCAACCTACATCAAAATTTGACATCATTGTCTAGGAAGGGCATCCGTGGCAACCAGATCCGAAACTATCAGAACTACTATAGTAATCAAGAAGGAAGAAGCCCATTTTAGAATTGATACAAGTCCATGAGTCTGAACTAGAATCGATAAAGAAATCATTCTCTCTTCTTCCTTTATCAACAAGTCTAATCTTAAAGAATCTACCCCTCAAGATTTAGACCTACCAATTGCTTTAAGAAAATCATCAAAAAATGCACCCAACATCTAATTTCACAGTTTGTATCCTTCCATAGACTATCCCCACAACATAGAAGCTTCCTCACTACCCTAAATTCAATGACATCCCTAAGACCATATAAGAGGCATCAAAGGATAGAAATTGGGTACAAGCGATGAAAGAGAAAATGAATGCATTAGAGAAGAATAAGACATGGGAGATTGTTACTCTACCTAAAGAAAACAACCAGTAGGATGCAAATAGATTTACACATTGAAATATAAAGCTGATGGATCTCTTGAGAGGTACAAAGTTAGATTAGTAGCAAAAGAGTATACTCCAAACTATGAGGTGGATTATCAAGAACCTTTACCCTGTGACAAAGATGAACACTGTATGGATATTACTATCCCTTGCTGTTATGTTTGGTTAGTGTCTACAATAATTTGATATTAAGAATATGTTTTCACATAGAGACTTGGAGGAGGAGGTTTTCATGGAGCCACCATCCGGATTTAATAAAATTTTGGAGCAGATAAGGTTTGTCGGTTGAAAAAAGTATTGTTTGGCTTGAAACAGTCTCCTAGAGCATGGTTTGAAAGATTTATAAAGGCTATATTGAGAATGGGATACAAACAAAGTCAAGAAGACCACATATTATTTATCAAACATTCAATTAAAAGTAAAGTTACAGTTCTACTGGTGTATGTAGATGATATCATTGTAACTGAAAATGATGCAACTGAAAAAGAATTTCTTCAAAAATATTTGGCTCAAGAGTTTGAAATTAAAGAACTTGGGAAGCTGAAGTACTTTTTAGGCATTGAAGTGGCACATTCTAGAAAGGACATTTTCATATCTCAAACGAAATATATGCTAGATCTTCTTAAAAAAATAAGAAATCTTGATCGCAAGATAGCAAGCACTCCTATTGATTTGAACCATAGAATAGGTAGGACAGAAAGAAGCAGTGTATTTGATAAAGAGAGATATCAAAGATTTGTTGGAAGATTAATTTATCTCTCCTATACACGGTCGGATATAACTTACTCAGTGAGCGTGGTAAGTCAATTTGTGTATGATTTGAAGGAGGAACACTTGCAAGTAATTTATAAAATTCTTCACTATCTCAAAGACACACTGGAAAGAAGATTTTATTTCAGAAAGAAAGAACTGACTCTAGAAGCCTACACGGATGCGAACTATGCAGGATCTCAGGTGGATAAAAGAACGACGTTCGACTATTACACTTTTCTGAGAGGTAATTTGGTGAGATGGAGAAGTAAAAGTAGAATGTAGATGCAAGGTCCCATGCCGAAGCTGAATTTAGAGCTATTACTCATAGAATTTGTGAACTTTTATGGTTGAAGATAATTCTGGATAATCTCAAAATTAAGAGAGAAGGAACTATGAGATTGTATTGTGACAACAAATCTGCTATCAATATTACACATAATCTTATTCAACATAATAGAACTAAGCATATTGAAATAGATAGACATTTTATAAAAGGAAAGTTGGAGAGTGGCTTGATTAGTATTCCTTATATGCCGTTAGATAGTCAGCTGGTCAATATTTTAACTAAGAGACTACCTATGATAAGATTTTAAAAAATTACTAGTAAGCTGGGAATGGAAGACATCTATTTATCAGCTTGAGGGGAGTGTTAGAATTCCACGAATATCAAGCAAATCTGATAGAATAAGCCAAAATCATACTGATCTTATAGAATCAAGCTAAGAAGGATAGAATCAAGCCAAGATCTCAATAATCAAGGGTCAACTATGATCTCAACAAATAAAAAATCTATCAAAAAAATTTGTCACAACTAGCAGTACTATCTTTAAATATTCTTCTCTGATTTCTCTCCTCTTATTGTATATATTCTATAGTTGTTTACTATTTTTATACAGCTACACTTACCACTTTTGTATAGTCATACTTACCATTTTTTGTGGCTCATTATATTTAACTATTGATCCATACTTGGAGGAATAAATAAGATTATATTTTTCTCAAGTTTTTTAGATGCAACTGTTTTGATATTGAGAATATCATTAGATTAATGATAGCAACAAGAATTATTGTTTAAATATTATTTATTGAATCATGTAAGAAATGAGTGCATCGAGGAGTATTAAAGTAATATTAGTGCTTTAGTTGCTTACTTAGCCTCCATCTTGGTTTCAAATTCGAGCATTTCAGATAAACTAAAGACTTGAATTCAAAAGTTTGGACTCAACTACAAGAAATTAGCCACCAGAAATGTCTATTTCCAACTAAATTTTGTATTCAAACTCTTCCATTATATGGGGACAAATGTAACTCCTTATTATTCATGGCGACTACAAACTAACTCTCATGATCTAAAGCCTGCCTTAGATGCGCTACTAGTAGTTGATATCTGGTGTTCTGGAATGAAAAGAATCGAAAAATATTTCGTTTCAAGCTCTTTCACATTTTGAGATTACAAAGTAAGTGACTCTACTACTAGAAATTTGGATATCAGGTAAACTAGATTACTCGTGCAACAAATTTTCGGAGATCTTATGAAAGAGATAACGAATCTCTATCATTAATCTCTATAGCTATTTTGTTCTTGGGTCTTGCAAGCCCTATCAATTTCTTTCCTCTTACCCTTCATGTAAGACAATTAACTATATATATATATATATGTATGTATGTATGTATGTATGTATGTATACACAGACACACACATACATACATATATGATTAATATACATATTTTGATGGGAGGTATGTCACCTCCTCATAAATTTCAAAAAAAAAGAATTAATAGATAAACTCATGCATTGGATTGGCTTGTGTTTAGTGCATCTAGCATTTGACAATTCCTAGTAATCCTTTTTTTGTTTAATGGGTCAATGGAGGAAGTGATATGCTTCCCCCAAATAAATAGTCAATGATGAATAAATGCATTGTAGATTCAACGCTTAAGCCACACACTGGAAATCTGAGCTTACCATCCAACTCTATTTTGCAAGAACTTCTCCTGTATGCAATCTATTCATCAATTAATTTCTCTGGCATAATTGCATTCCATATTACTTTTGTAGCAAGGGTAAGAATACCGTCGTCATTGCGAATTTATAGTAAGTCAATAATGAGAAGTTTTTGACTCATGATAATTTGAGAGAATCCAACAGTAGCAGTCCTTTTTGAGGTCTATCTTTTTTGTTCTTCTATGTAAGAGTGACACTTAAATGAAATGAGAGCATGTGAAGGATGCTTCTTGGGCAGATATAGGGATATAGGGAGGGGCGACCTTCATGAGGTTACAGTAAATTTCTAGGTTTCACTCTGGCACTTGTGCCGCTAATAGTATGTCATGTTGCATGATTGGAGTCTTGAAATTGAAATCTAGAGCTTCTAATTTTTGCTTGGGAACATCTGGTGCCATTGGGGATGTCAATGAGAATGGATACTTGAATATTTATCCATCCCAAACCGAACGAGATGGTTTAATAGAATAAGTGGAGATGATTTTCAGTGAAGGTTTTAAAATCAAAAACCATTCGATCTTGGTTTTAGTGAATTCTCTGATTTGAAACTAAACCTGACATTGAATTTGAAACCAAACATATCTTTTAGCACTCTGTGTTTAGGATAGATTTTAGCCCTCTATCTCATTCAATTTGGACCATCCATAGACCATGGATAGATCAACGGTTAAATGAAAAACCCTAGAGACAAGATGAAGGATCGGGTTGCACATTGGATCGGTTCGGATCAGAGGTAGTAGATTTCAAAATTTTTCACCGATCCATCACACCATACATAGATCTAAATTAGATATAAACATGATATAAATCAACATATAATAAGAAAAAGGGTGATCACATCACCTTGCATAGATAGACGATCTCTGCAATCTAATAATCATGGTTTTATCGAGATCCGCTATTGAGTTGCACACATACCCGACCTCTATAGATATCCACTCAGACCTTCGTCTAGGACTCTTTCTTCAGATTTGATCCACCTTCTTCAAGGTGGATCTGAGGGTTCTTGATCAGCAACAAACTGATCTCCGAGGCTGTTGGAACAACCCTTGCCGCAGCCCTTTCTTCCTTCAGTGGGATGATGCCTGAACACTTTCAAGCACTTCGAGGATCAGTCCAACACTTTTGGATGTGGGATCTGATAGCAGCCTACTCTAGACATATGAGGAGGAAAGTGGAGGTGGAGGAGAAGTAGAGTTTTAGGTCTTATATAATGATGAGATGCCGAACCCTTTGGAAGGAATCTTGTTATAGACATGAAACCCTAATCCTCTCCAACCAACATGGAACGGCTCCCATTTGAAAACAATTTTAGATGGGGCATCCCCTAACCCTCCATCGAATATCCTTCTTATCCATAAGGGGCAACACCCTTCAGAAATCCTCGAATGAAAATAAGAAGAGGGTGGAAGCCCACTTCTCCATGTCATTCTTCTAGGACATTCACAACAACCCATTTGAAATCAAATGGGATCTCATCCCTTATTGAACTTAAACCCTTTCAAATTCAAATGTGGATTCAAATGGGTAACCACCATAAACTCTCATCCTTATCCATATGAGGTGTACACCTTTGGATCTTATCCAGAAGGGGCGTGCATCCCTTCTCTCTTGAGAACACATGGAGAAAGCAGAAAAGGAGAGGGAGACAACATTTGGTGCCCCTCCTTTCTTATCCCATTTCTTATGTGCCCCATTTGACTTTCAAATGGGCATGCATCCTTTGAAATTTGAATCTAATTCAAATTTAACTGAAAAAGATTAAATGCAACCAACTCATTGGTGCCAAATTAAGAGCCCAAATAGATTAG
>KE505100.1:150944-166924 GCA_000441515.1 Elaeis oleifera
ACAGGTATGCATGCAAGATCAACAAAAGTTTTAAAATAGCAGAAGAGATCTCATCTAGCATGCATCTTGAGATCACATCTCATAAGGCTAGATCTATCATGTCCTTAAGATCAAAAATATGAAAATAAATCAAACATAAAGATCAAATCTTTACCTTAGCATGGGTAGATCATCACCGTGGTTTGATGATCATGGATATCTTCTTCTCAGATTCTTTGAAAAGCCGCACATGCATTTGGCTGTTGGGTGCATGACCTAAAAAGTCAATTATTAGCTGGCATATTGTATTCATTTCAGGACATATTTTTATATTTGATTTACTAAATTAATAAAATAGATATTTTCTTATCCATTCATGTGTAATATGTTTGTGAATCATCTAAAGAGTTAATGGATAAGGACACATATTCTCAGGAGTTGAGAATTTGAGATATGTGTTATTATAGATTAACTTCTGAATTACTTTCGATCGTTGAATCACCACGAGGATGATGAATGATCCGTCAAGATAATGCATGGATTGCTTTCTTTTCAGATAGACGAGTCTCGAATTTATAATGTAGGGATATTAGAGTGAGAGTGTAAGTGGTTGTTAGAGAATAATGGTACTGAGCATGATTAAGAATAAAAAATTACTTACATATCTACTTACTCGTTAGTGACTATCTCGATGCTGTAGTTGTGTGAGTAGTTCTTTGACCTGTGGTGTCTCGACTACTCATAGTGGAGTTACTGTAATTTGATAATATATAAATATGATCCCTAGTCATTCGAGATTTTGTGATGTTTGTTGGCTGTAGTAGGTTCACCGTAGGAGTAGGGTGTACATTTATAGAGGACCTATCGGTCTTAGTAGTTGAGAAGTAGTCCTATGCGACCTAAGAGGCTATGTCTCTGGCTACAGCAACATGATAATGAAAAGATGTTTTTATAAGATTCACGATTGGACTCAAGCTAATTAAGTCTAGCATATAATGGATGCTTAGGATTTGACGAGTTTCTATGATCTGCATCCTGTTGGGACTTTCGATAGAAGAACTAGATCACACGATAACTACACCTAAGGGTTTAGATTTTTATTTTGCTGGATTATCACTACATATTGTTAGGCATCACTGATGGATTGTGAGAACTCACTAGAATTATTTTTGGATCAACGATCCTTGTTGGATTAAGTTGGAATAGTTCCAGCCCATCGAAAAAAGTTTCGATGATACTATTATGAAGATCACGGTATGTCTCACTACCAAACAGAATAGAATCTAAGGGATCACACACAAAAGGAGCTCAACTTGATCAATAGGTTGAATCATAATCAAATAATCAATTGGATTGATGATTTAGATCAATTTGTAAAAATTACAACTTTAGTAACCGCTAATTGTTAGCATGAGGGACTTAATTGCAAGTATTGCAATGTAATTGGGCCTAATTAATTTATGGATCAAGTCTTAATTAATTTAAATTAGATTTAATTTAATTAGACTTAAATTAATTTAAGATTAAGTGGATTTAATTATCTAAGTTGGACTTGAATTTCAATTTTAATTAAATTAGGATTGACAACCTTTTCGAATTTAATTCGAATCGGGTTTGAATTGGATTCGAATAGAATCTAAATTGAAATCAAATTGAAATGGATTGCCTGGACCATGATAGACTGGGTTTCTCTATCTATTTGGCCAACCAAGAGGAGAGAGGGGTGCTAAAAGTCACATCCCTTCTCTTCATGCATGAGAAAGGGAGAGTAGGTGCAAGTTGGTTCCTGCCCCTTCTGGTTTGGACTCTGTTGCTAATAAGAATTAATTCAAACTAATTCAAATTTGAATTTGAATCAGCTAGGATTAAATCTTATCAGGTTTGGGTGTTAGAATTGGTTTTGTGCAACAAAATTAAAGAAGGGAGATTGGCGTGCATGGAGTATTCCTATGTGAGATCCCTTATCGCAAGTTCCTTCTCCACACCATCCTCCCTTCTTCCTCTTCATGCCCCACTTCCTTCTCAGATCAAATCAAAGAGAGAGAGAGAGAGTTAGAGAGAGAGAGGAAGAGAAGAAGAAAATTCTTTCTTCTCTTTTTGGCATCCTATTCAGATCCCTTTCAAATCTATGCGAAGGGTTCATGCTGTAGCCTTCTTCTTTGAGTTCAAGAAGAAGAGTCGAGATCCAAGTCAGGAAATGAGGCATGCAAGAAAGCTAGCACTCTGGGGGCCTTAGTGTTTCAATCAACGATCTACTCTGTGTGGATACCAGTAGAGATCGGGCACATGCACGGCTCCAATAGAAACCACAGGCATCCATCGAATCTGACCTGAGTAAGAAGGACAACGATTTAGGTAATTGATCTTCCTTCTCTGAATTTTTTGATTTTAGATCTACTCTCTAAATTTACTTTAGCATGTTATAAGATCCATAGGTAATTTTGATTTAGATCTACATGCTTTATATGAAAAATATTTTCATACGTGCTTCCACTAGTTAAAGTAACCTGAAAAAAAATCAGCATGCCCTAATCACCTAGAACTCCAATAGTCATATCAGAGCCACAGGTTTTTAACATGCATAAAGTAGATTTAGACTTGATTTCTATTTAGATCTAAAAGTTAGTTTTAAATTTAGACTATTTATTTTGATTTGCTGATTTAAATCAGATCTAAAATCTGATTTCATGTATATGATATGTAGATCTGAATTTTACATGCATATGTGATATGTTAGTGTAAATTAATGATCGAATAGCCTAGTACTCTTCGAGATCCATGGTAAAGGCCATCCTGTCATAGAGGACTATGGTGGAAGAGGTACCTGCATAAATCAAGAAGAAGAATCATGAAAAGTTTATCAGTTTTGAAAACTATCTTCAAAATAAGTTAACCAAAAATATTAGATCTGAAATTAAGATGTTGAATGATTTTTCAAAAGTATTTTGAAATAGTTTTAATTATCTTTTTAGATCTGATTTTGCATGTATGAGATATGTGCAATGTTAGTTTTAGATCTAAAAATTATATATGTGATAGATATTTCATAGATTTTAGATCTAAAACATTATATATGATATATATGATTTTAGGTTTAAATCTAAAAATATTTTGAGATCATAAGCCATTAATTCAAGCACTTAAACATAATCTAAAAATTATTTTAGAATCTAAATTTGGTTATGTATGAGGGTATGGGTAGAACAATTAGGTCTAGTGATTGGATTATAATTAGGATCTTTGATTAGATCAGATTAGAACTCTTATTAATTTTGAGTAGTTGATTGAATCTAATAAATAGTTGATTAGGATTAGACCAAAGAGGCTCAATATCAAGTTTAGTTGTAGTTTGTCATATTGATTCATATTTGATGTGGATTGATTAACTTAAGATCGAATTTGACTCAGTGGATCAAGCCCGAGTCGTTAGGCTGACCTATTCATTTCTAATTGACCAATTGATGTCTTAGGCAAGTCTCAATCAATAATTTTTAATTGGAACCATGCTTACCTAGCCAATTCAGTTGGTGTCTAAGGCAAGCATCGATGACCTTCCGCCGATCTCACTCATCTGGCCAACTTGGTCGATTAAATCTTGAGTAAGGTTGCTTAGTCATTCGTATTCACCCATGCTGACTAAGTTAGTCAGACATAAGATTATGTTGATTTAAACCAGATCAATCAGAGATAAGATTATACTGACTTAATTTAGATGAGATCTGAACCCAAACCTCCCCATAAATTTCAAGTCCTATTTCTTTCATCATTGTAAGAGTGTGGGCATCCTACTGGTGTTGACTGCTCTCAATTGGTTACAGTGGTTCAGTTGTATTGGAAAGATGCAACCATTCTATTAGCATGAGATATTGCTAGGTAATGATGGGGTTGGGCTCAATAATTGGACATGGTGAGGGACCTAATGATGGCTTTACCTATACGTTGAATGATGGGTCTGACTTAACTAAGGATTGGGCCAATAACCAAGCACGGTGAGGCTTCATGACTTAGATATTAATTGCTACAACATGCTTAAGAAACATCGTCCAATAGTTATTCACTCATCGGTATAGTGTGTCACCAATATTTGTCAGGTCATGATGTGCATGCATATCGGTGGGACTGCAGTACCCATTAGGAACCCTAGTTGCGTAGGAATTTTTGCATCTCTATGAGGAGTGTGTGAGATCTGTGAGAATAGTGAGAGTCTAATTTATTTCTTAAAGTCTCTAGAATAAATTTAAATCTGAGTACAATTGTCTAACTCAAATCTCTACTCTCGCAGTTAACCATGTCTGCTTCCAACCCATTAGCCCATATTCTAGAGTCCAACTGACTAATTGGCCTAAACTACAAGAACTGATTCAAAAATCTTAAGATTGTCTTAAGTTCAGATAAGTTAGGCTATGTGCTCGATCAGGATCCCTCCATTTACTTGACCATCCAAGTGCTCGTCAAATGGCAGTACAGGAGAAATGGAAGGAGGTTGACAATAAAGTAAAGTGTTACATGCTGACTTCAATGTCAAATGAGTTACAAAGCCAGCATGAGGATATGCCTACTACCAAGGCCATGATTGCTCCTTTGCAAGAGTTGTATGGTGAGCAAAGCCGCACGATCCACTTTGAAGTATTTAAAAGATTCTTTAATACTAAAATATGTGAAGGGCAGTCAGTCCACAATTATTGTTTGGCAACGATCAAGGACATAGAACAGCTTGAGAAGCTAGGCATTCCTATTCATAGAAAACTATAAGTGGATTTGATCATCCAGTCCCTTACTAGTTCATTTACTCTGTTTGTTATGAACTATAATATGAACAAATTAAACTATACTTTATCTGAGTTGATGAATATGTTGGTAAGTAATAAGAGGACCTTGAAGGTTTAAAGAGCACTATTCTCATTGTGGAGTAGGCATCTTCATCTAAGAGAAAGTCTACTTGAAAACAGAAAAAGCCTGCGAAGAAGCAGAAAAGGAAGAACAAGCCAAAGAAGAAGGACACTCCGAAGAAGGCTGTTGTTAGCAAGAAAAGTATTTCATTGCAATAATGATGGCCATTAGAAGAGAAATTGTCTGCTATACTTAGAGAGCTTGAAGAATAAAAGACGGATGTACCTTCGAAAGGTAAGTCCAATTTGCTCGTTATTAAATCTGATCTTACAGTTTTCTCTACTTCTAGTTGGATATTAGACTCTGGCTCAAGTGCTCACATATGTATTACTATGCAGGATCTGATAGAAAGTAGAGGGCTGAGGAAAGGAGAAATGATCCTGCATGTCAGCAATGGAGTAAGGATTGCTATAGTCATCGTTGAAATATACCCTTTATGATTACCGTTAGGATTTAGATTGATTCTTAAAGGTTATTATTATGTACCTATAGTTAGAAAAAATTAATTTCTGTATCTGTACTAGCATAAGATAGATTTTAATTAATTTAATAAATTTTTATACTATTATTTAAAAATAAATTGATTGTAAGAGCTCTTTTAATTGACAGTCTTTATCATTTGCATGTCGATGCATCTGTAAACATTAACGAGCAATTAGTAAAAATCATAGGACACAAAAGACCTAGAGATGACCTGAACCACAAGTATATGTGGCACCTTAGACTTGGTCATATTGGAGAGGACAGGATAACAAACTAAAAAGGATGGAATCCTTGACTCACTGAGTTCTGAGTCGTACCCAATTTATGAATCCTATCTTCAAGAAAAATGACTAAGTTATCCTTTGTAGAACATGAGAAAAAGGCTACTGAACTATTTATCCTAGTACACACTAATATATGTGGGCCATTTGATATGTAGGTCAGGGGTGATTATCAGTACTTCATCACCTTTATCGATGATTATTCATGATATGGGTATATTTCTTCTAAAACACAAGTCTGAAGTCATTGAAAAATTCAAAGAATTTAGAAATAAAGTAAAAAATAAATAAAAAAATCTCTTAAGATCCTTCAATCAGATCGAGGGGAATACCTTAGTGGACTCCTCCTGATATGTCTCAGCTCAACAGAACATCGAAAAAGAGAAATAGGACCGATTGGATATGGTCTGGTCCATGATGAGCTTCATTGACCTACCTATATATTTTTTGGGACATGCCCTACAAACCTTCATTTATATTTTAAATAGGATTCTCTCTAAATCCTTTCCTACCATACCATATGAGATATGATATAGTAAGAAACCGAATCTTGGCCATCTCAAGACCTACCTATATTAAAAGACTAATGGCAGACAAGTTAGAGCTTAGATCTATGAAAGCTCATTTTATAGGATATCCTAAAGAATCAATAGGATACTACTTTTACTTTTCAGAAGATCACAATATGATTGTGAACTGGTATGCCACGTTCTTAAAAAAATAGTTTATTTAGAACGGAGGTAGCAGGAGGCTAATTGAGCTCGAAGAGAAAGTCTCTGAAGAGGGACCAGCAGTAAATCAGGTTGAACCCATTGAACCAAAAGATGTAGTAGTTCCACCATCGCATAGATCTAGTAGGATCTTCCATCCTCTTGAAAGGTACTTGGGTATACTTACAAAAGATGTAGAGAAAGTGTTCTTTATGGGAGATAGGAATCAAGTAGTTGATCCTAAGATCTACGATGAGGTGATGTCAGACATCGACTCTGAGAAATAGTTGAAAGCTATGAAGTTAGAAATTGACTCAATATATTCGAATAAAATTCAGATCTTAATGGATCCACTAGAGGGTATTATATCCATTGGGAGTAAATGGATCTACAAAAGAAAGATAGGTGCAGATGGTAAGATAGAGACCTATAAAGCTAGGCTAGTGGTGAAGGATTATAGTCAATGTGAAGGCATTGACTATCAGGATATCTTTTCATTGGTAGCTATGTTGAATTCTTCCACATATTGCTTGTCATTGTAGCTTATCATGATTATAAGATTTAGCAGATGGATGTGAAACTGCATTCCTTAATGAATATCTTGAGGAAGATATCTATATGGAGCAATCTTTGAGTTTCATTTTCAAAGATGGAGATCACAAAGTTTGTGAACTATATGGATCTATTATGGATTGAAGCAAACTTCTCAAAGTTGGAACACTCGTTTTAACAATGCGATCAAATCGTTTGATTTCATCAGAAATGAGGAGGAGCCTTGTGTTTACAAAAAGGTCAGTGGGAGGACTGTCATATTTTTTGTATTGTACATGGATGATATTCTTCTTATTGAGAATGATATTCTCATGCTGACCTCGATCAAGAGTTGGTTATCCAAAAAAATTTTATGAAAGACCTAGGAGAAGCATCTTATATTCTAGGAATCAAGGTTTATAGAGATAGACCGAATACAATGCTTGGCCTTTTACAGAAAATGTACATAGAGGAAGTGCTAAAATGGTTAAGTATGGAGAACTCTAAGAGGGGACTACTATCCCTTAGATATGACATTAGTCTCTTCAAGAAGGTGTATCCTAGCATACCTGAGGAGATTCAATAGATGAGCAAGATCTCCTATATTTCGATAATAGGGAGCCTTTGTATGCCATGTTGCATACACAACGTGATATAGCCCTTATTATGAGTGTCATGAGCAGGTATTAGTCGAATTCAGATAAAGAGCACTGGACTGCTGTGAAGAACATTCTTAAGTACTTGAGAAGGACTAAGAATTTATTCTTGATCTTTGGAGGAAGTCTTGAGTTACGAGTTGAGGGATACACTAATTCAGACTTAATGTCTGATCCGATGATAGAAGGTCTATATTAGGATGTGTTCTTTGCAATACTTGGAAGCTGCAAAGGAGGTCTTTGGTACAAGAAGTTCATTGCAGAGCTTGAAGTGATGCCATCAAATACCATCATCCTCTACTATGACAACAATGGCACCATAGCCATTGTTAAGAAGCCCAGGTCTCATCAAAAGTTCAAGCACATCGAGCGATAATTTCACATTATATATGACTATCTCGAGAAGAAATACATCGAGGTGCGAAGAGTAGACTCTGCAAATAACGTGGCAGACCCACTAACGAAGTATTTGAGCCAGCAGAAGTCTGAAGTCTACCTTGAGAAGATGGAATTTAGACATATGGTCAACTGACTTTAGGTCAAGTGGAAGATTGTTGGATGTATGATTTGAAAAATCAATTGTTGGCTGACACATTGTATTAATTTCAGGATATATTTTTATACTTGATTTATTAAATTAATGAAATGAATATTTTCTTATCCATTCATATGTAATGTGTCTATGAATCATCCAAGGAGTTAATGAATAATGACACATATTCTCAAGAGTTGAGAATTCGAAACATGTGTCATTATAGATTAACTCTTGAATTACTTTCGATCATTAAATCATCATAGGGATGGTGATTGATTCATCAAGATCGATGCATTGATCATTTTCCTTCAGATAGATGAGTCTTCAGTCCATAATGTAGGGACACAGGAGCGAGAGTGCAAGTTGTTATTAGAGAACAACGATACTGAGTGTGATCAAGAACGAGAAGTCACTTGGATGTCTACTAACTCGTCAGTGACAATCTCAATGCTGTAGTTGTGTAAGTAGTTCTTTGACCTATGGTGCCTCGACACTCACAATGAGGTTACTATACTTTGACAACACATAAACATGGTCCCTAACTATTCAAAGCCTTACAGTGTTCGTTGTCTATAGTAGGTTCACTGTAGGAGTAGGGTGTGCACTTATAGGAGATCTATCGGCCTTAGTAGTGGAGGAATAGTCCTATGTGACCTAAGAGGCTAAGTCCTTAAGTCTATGACCACAGCAACGTGATAATGAAAAGAAGTTTCTATAGGATTGATGATTGGACTCAAGCTAATTAGGTCTAGTATATGACGGATGCTTAGGGTTTGATAAGTTTTATGACTTGCATCCTGTTGGGACTCTCGATAGAAGAACTCGATCCCACGGTATCTACACCTAGGGGTTTAAATTTTTTATTCTATTGGACTGCCACTACATATTGCTAGATGTCACTGATAGATTGTGAGAACTCATTAAGATTATTTTCGGATCAATGATCCTTATTGGGTTGAGTTAGAATCATTCTAGCCCATCGAAAAGAGTTTCGATGATACTATGATTGAGATCACGATATGTCTCACTACCAGACAGAATAGAATTTGAGGGTCATATGCAAAAGAAGCTCGATCTGATAAATAGCTTGGATCATAATCAAATTATCAATTGGATTGATGATTTGGATCAATTTGTAAAAGTTATAAATTTAGTAATTACTAATTGTTAGCATGAAGGACTTAATTGCAAAATTATAATGCAATTGGACCTAATTAATTTATGGATCAAGTTCTAATTAATTTAAATCAGATTTAATTTAATTAGATTTGAATTAATTTAAGGCTAATTGGATTTAATTATCCAAGTTGGACTTAGATTTCGATCCTAATTAATTAGGATTGACAACCTTTTCGAATTTGATTCGAATTGGATTCGAGTTGGATTCAAATTGAACCCAAATTGAAACTAAATTAAAAATGATTGCTTGGATCCATGATAGACTAGATTTCTCTCTCTATTTGGCCAACAAAGAGGAGAGAGGGGCAATGAAAGTCATGCCCCTTCTCTTCATGTGTGAGAAAGGGAGAGGAGGCACAAGTTGGCACCTTGCCCTTCTGGTTTGGACTCTCTTACTAATAAGAATTAATTCAAATTAATTCAAACTTGAATTTGAATTAGTTAGGATTAAATCTTATCAGGTTTGGGGCATTGGAATTGGTTTTGTGCAACAAAATAAAAGAAGGGAGATTGGCATGCATGAAGTATTCCTATGTGAGATCCCTTGCCGCAAGTTCCATCTCAATGCCATCCTCCCTTCTTCCCTTCACGCCCCACTTCCTTCTCAGATCAGATCAAAGAGAGAGAGAGTTTAAAGAGAGAGGAAGAGAAGAAGAAAAGTTCTTTCTTCTTTTCTTGGCATCCTATTTAGATCCCTTTCAGATCTACATGAAGGGTTCATGCTGTCGCTTTCTTCTTTGAGTTCTAGAAGAAAAGTTGAGATCCAAGCTGAGAAACAAGGCCTATAAGGAAGCTAGCACTCTGAAGGCCTTGGTGTTTCAATCAGTGATCTACTCTGTGTGGATACCAGCAAAGACCAAGCACGTGCGTGGCTCCGATAGAAATTTTGGGCATCTGTCAGATTCGATTCGAGTAAGAAGAAGGATAGCGATTCAAGTAATTGATCATCCTTCTCTGAATTTTTTGATTTCAGATCTACTCTTTAAATTTACTTCAGCATGTTATAGGGTCTATAGGTGATTTATGATTTAGATCTGCATGCTCCATATGAAAAATATTTTCATACATGCTTCCGCTAGGTTAACCTGAAAAAAAAATTCAGCATGTCCTAATCACCTAGAACTCTAATAGTGGTATCAGAGCCACGGGTTTTTAACATGCATGAAGTAGATTTAGATATGATTTCTCTTTAGATCTGAAAGTTAGTTTTAGATTTAGATTATTTATTTTGATTTGCTAATTTAAATTAGATTTGAAATCTGATTTCATGTATATGATACATTGATCTGAATTTTTCATGCACATGTGATATGTTAGTATAAATTAATGACCTAGTAGCCTAGCACTCTTCAAGATCCATGGTAAAGGCCATCCTGGAGGACTATGGTGAAAGGGGTGCTTGCATGAATCAAGAGGAAGAACTGTGACAAGTTCATCAGTTTCGGAAATTATCTTCAAAATAAGTTAACCAAAAATATTAGATCTGAAATTAAGATGTTGAACAGTTTTTGAAACATATTTTAAATAATTTTAATCATCTTTTTAAATCTGATTTTGCATGTATGAAATATGTGCCATGTTAGTTTTATATCTAAAAATTATATATGTGATGTATATTTCATAGATTTTAGATCTAAAACATCATATATGAGATATATGATTTTAGATTTAGATTTAAAAACTTTTCGAGATCATAATTAAGCCATTAATTCATGCACTTAAATATAATCTAAAATTATTTTAAAATTTGAATTTGGTTATGCATGAGGGTATGGGTAGAACAATTAAATCTAGTGATTGGACTATAATTAGGATCTTTGATTAGATTAGACTAGAACCCTTGTCGATTTTGAGCAATTGATTGAATCTAATCAATAGTTGATTAGGATTAGGTCAAAGGGGCTCAATATTGAGTTTAGTTCTAGTTGATCATATTGATTTATATTTGATATGGATTGATTAACTCAAGATCGAATTTGGCTCAGTGGATCGAGCTCAAGTTACTAGGCTGACCTATTCAATTCTAATTGATCAATTGGTGTCTAAGACAAGTCTCGATCGATGATTTTTAATTGAGACCATACTTATCTGGCCAATCCAGTTGGTGTCTAAGGTAAGCATCGACGACCCTCCCATCGATTTTACTTATCTGGCCAACTTGGTCGATTAAGTTTTGAGTAAGGTTGCTTAGTCATTTGTGCTCATCCATATCGACTAGATTAGTCAGATATGAGATTATACTGATTTGAACTTGTTCAGTCAGATATGAAATTATGCTAACTTAATTTAGATGAGATCTGAACCCAAATCTCCCCACAAATTTTAAGTCCTAGGTCTTCCATCATTGTAGGAGTGTGGGCATCCTACTGATGTTGACTGTTCTCAGTTGGTTATAGTAGTTCAGTTGCATAAGAAAGATGCAACCAGTGAGGCACAGTGAGAGACCTAATGAGGGCTTTACCTATGCATTAAATGGTGGATCCAACTTAACAAAGATTGAGCCAATAACCGAGTATGGTGAGGCTTCATGACTTAGAGACCAATCACTGCAACATGTTTGAGAAGCATTGGATAATAATTGTCCACTTATCGGTATAGCATATCATCAATATCTGTCAGATGAGGTGTGCGCATATCGATGGGACTATAGTATCCTCTAGGAACCCTAGTTGCATAGGTTTCTGTATCTCCATAGGGAGTGTGTGAGATCCGTAAGAATAGTGGGAGTCTAATTTATTTCTTAAAGTTTTTAGAATAAATTTTAAAATCTAAGTACAATTGTCTAACTTGAATCGCTACTCTTGTAGTTAACCATGTCAGCCTCCAACCCATTAGCCTGCGTTCTAGAGTCTAATCGACTAATTGGCCTAAACAACAAGGACTGGTTCAGAAATCTTATGATTATCTTAAGTTCAGAGAAGTTGGGCTATATGCTCGATCAGGACTTTCCCCTGTCATTTACTTGACCATCCAAGTGCTCTTCAAATGATAGCACAGGAGAAATGGATGGAGGATGGCAACAAGGTGAAGTGTTACATACTGGTTTTGATGTCAAACAAGTTGCAAAGTCAGCATGAGGAGATGCCTACTGTCAGAGCCATGATTGCTCACTTGCAAGAGTTGTATAGTGAGCAAAGCCGCATAACACACTTTGAAGTATCTAAAAGACTCTTTAATATTAAAATACGTGAAGGGCAGTCACTCCACGATTATTGTTTAACAATGATCAAGGATATAGAACAGCTTAAGAAGCTTGACATCTCTATTCATAGGAAACTACAAGTGGATTTGATCCTCCAGTCCCTTACTAGTTATTTGCTCAGTTTGTTATGAACTATAATACGAACAAATTGAACTATACCTGAGTTTATGAATATGTTGGTAAGTAATGAGGAGATCTTGAAAGGTTCAAGGGGCACTGTTCTCACTATGGAGTAGGCATCTTCATCCAAGAGAAATTTTATTTGGAAAAAAAAAAGCCTGCGAAGAAGCAAAAAAAGGAGAACAAACCAAAGAAGAAGGATACTTCAAAGAAGGCTATTACTAGCAAGGAAAGTATTTTCATTGCAATAATGATGGCCATTGGAAGAGTAACTGTCCACTGTACCTAGAGAGCCTGAAGAAACAAAGATGGATGCACCTTCAGAAGGTAAGCTCAATTTGTTCGTTATTGAATCTAACCTTATGGTTTCCTCTACTTCTAATTAGGTATTAGACTTTGGCTCGAGTGTCCACATATGCACTACTGTGCAGGGTCTGGTAGAAAGTAGAGAGCTGAGGAAGGAGAAATGATCCTGCATGTCGGCAATGGAGCAAGGGTTGCTACAGTCATCGTTGGAACATATCCTCTGCGATTACTGTTAGGATTTAGATTGATTCTTAAAGATTGTTATTATATACCTATTGTTAGATGTATGCCCTAGAAGCCAGATTGACTGACACATATACACATTCTAGAGGTATAATTTGTAATTAATTGGAATAATAAAATTAGATTATTTTTTGTTCATGTTGTATTTTGATTGTGTCCATAAATCATCTAAAGAATTAACAGATGATGATACGTATTCTCAAGAGTTAAAATTTGAGGTACATATCATTAGTAGTTAATTCTTAAATGCTTCCGATTGATAGATCGTCATAAAGACAGTGACTAATTCAGATAGATCGGTGCACAGATCGCTTCTCTTCATGAGTAGACGAGTCTCGAGTCTATAGTATAGGAATACTGGAGTGAGAGTACAGGTGCTTGATAGAGATTAAAGATACTGAGCGTGACCAACACAAGAAGTCACTAGGATGGCTATCCACTCATCAGTGACTTACTCAATATTGCAGTGGTGTAGATAGTTCTTTGATCTACAGTGCCTCAACTGTTTACAGTGGGATTGCTATAGTTTGACTGCACAATCATTTGGTTATCTAGCCATTCAAAATTTTGCAGTGTATGTTGGCTATAGTAGGTCCATTGTAAGAATAGGGTGTGTACCTAGATGAAATCTGTCAATCCTGATAGAGAGGGAGAAGTCCTTTGCAGTTCATGAGACTGAGTCTTAAAATTCATGGCCAGAATAGATGAATGATGAAAAAGAGTTTTCATAAGATTTCACATAGACTCGAGTCAATTGAATCTGACATATGACGGATGAATAGGTTTGATGAGTTTTTCTTGACCTGCATCTTGTCGGGACTCATGACAGAAGAACCAAACTACATGATAACTGCACTTAGAGGTTCATTACTTTCATTCTGTTGGGTTACCACTACATACTGCTAGGTATCACTGATGGATTATGGGACTTATGGAGTATCATTTTGATGATCAATGATCCTCGAATGGTAGAGTTAGAATTATTCCAACCCATCGAAAGAATTTCGATGATATTACGATGGAGATCATAATATATCTTACTACCAGTCAGAATAAAATCTATGGGGTTACATACAAAGAGATTCTTATCCGATCAGATGGTTGATTAACAATTATGAATCATCGAAGAGTAAAATCGTCAATGTGATTGATGGTTAACCTTAAGCAAAGTTGTAATTAAGTAATTCACTAAGTATTAGTGAATTATAAGAAGATTAATTATCAATTAGATTGCTAATTAACTCAATTTGATTGAAAATAAATTCAGATTAAGTCTAATTGAATTAGATTCAGTTTGATTTGGATTGGATTTGATTGGATCAAGCCTAATTGCGAGGGAGACTAATTTTTGATTTGATCAGGATTTGAGTTCAGTTAATTTTAATTGGATTAGAAATTTATTAAGAAGAGTGGATCTCTAATTTGATTAGATTCTATTCTCTCCTCAGGTCAAACTAAATCAGATTTGGATTAAGACCAAATTGAAAACCCTAGAGTCCCAAGGAGCTAGGACTCTCTCCCCTTGCATGCCCTAGAATTCCATGCTAAGATATCTCACGAAAAAAATATTTGGCAAGAGAATTTTTGCATGAAATGGAAAGGGCACAGAGAGGGTGGGGCGGCATCTGTTGATCACTTATATCCTTATCTCTTTTCTAATTTTAATTCGATTCAAATCAAGAGATAATGATAAGAGGAAAAGGTGGTTTCTTCTTGAGTCATCATCTTGATCCTTTCCAAATTTGAATTTGATTCAAATGAAAGGATATGGATAAGGATGGAAACAAATCAAGACATTGTAGAAAAATTTGGTGGCACCTATTTACTCTCCTTTTGTGCATTGAGAAAGAAGCAATGTGAGAAATCAGATCTGATTTCTCATGCTACTCTTATTCTTGGCACAAAATATACTTTGGCCGCCCCATGTGATGTGGCATGCAAGATTTTTGGCACCCCTCCTTCTAACCCTAATTCCTACCCCCTATAGAAGGGCTCCAATAGTTGGATGCCCAATTAATTTGAATAAAAAAATTGTGAGAAATTATTTCTCAAGGTGAGCCTCCTCTTTTCTTCCACTTCCCTGTTCCTCCTCTTCTTCTCCATCTCCAAAGAGTCTGTGAGATTTGAGAAGAAGTCATTTCAGCCATCAAAGAAGAGATCTCTGTAAAAAATCTAGCACCTCGGGGAGATCATCCTACCTCTGATCAAAACAAATTCTCATGTGGATACCTATGGAGGTCGGGTATATGCACGGCTAGAGAAACCATTTAGATCCACGATCATCGGCTATGATGTAGTACGACCTGCATAAAGGTATTGAGATCCAATCTCAGTATCATTTTATTTACTTTTAGATTATATGCATGTCATAGATCCGAACGTGGATAGTTAATAGATATGATCTATTGCATGTGGGATTAAAGGGTTTAACCTAGATCTGTTTTCGCGACCGTTTCAAAATTTTTTGAAATCTATGCATGCAAGCCTACCCGCTTCCTAACTGTGGTATCAGAGCCACTGATTTTTTTTGATATACATGATCTCATTTTGTTTTAGATCTGAAAGTTTGAGGTATTTAAAGTCAATCTAGTGCTACTATATGGTTGTCCTTATATAAGGTTTGCCTCCTATATTGAAAAGGTTGTCCTAGCACATGATTGATCAGTTTTGAAAATTATTTTTGAAACTTTTAAATCAATTTTTTAGATCTAAAAATAGATATATATGATATATCTTTGTTCATATATAGATCTAAAATTAGAATGATTAAAGAATGCATTGAACTGCTATAAAGTTGTCCTGATATAGGGTTTAACTCTTATGTTGAAAAAGTTATCTTAGCACAAGATTGATCGATTTTGAAAA
>KE505100.1:183972-199180 GCA_000441515.1 Elaeis oleifera
GGAGAGGGGGCGCAGGCTTTGGTTCTCCAGGTCAGGATTTTGAGATCTCATCTCAAGGGGTTTATATAGAACCAAAAGACTCCTAAAAGGTTACAGACTATGACTCATTCAATGCCTTACCCAGAAGGACTCTTGGGTCTCTGCCAAACTTGGCTTGCTCATTAATTGGATGCTACCCTCCTCTTTTCCCATGCACAAAATCAGATGGGGTGTGCATCCCATCTCTCCTCTTCTTCTTCATGAGCAACATGGGTGCGCCAACTATTTGTGCCCCTTGAACCTTATCCATATGGGGTGTGAGCCCCTTTATTCCTTGCCTAAAGAATTTGATGAGGACCCAACTCTTGGTGCCCCTTGTGCATACATTTAACTTGGTCCAATCCCTATTCAATAGGAATTCCAAGTCTTAAGAGGAATTTGATTTAACCATGTGCTAGCATGGTATTCCTAAATCCAATAAGATTTCATAAATTCTTATCCAATTGGAACTATATGAGCCTAATTGCATAATCCTAGATTAATTTTCTTCATATGTGATCCCATAGGTTCAATTCTATCTGGTAGTGAGATATATTGTGATCTCCATCAATAATATCATTGAAATTTCTTTCAATAGATTAAAATATTAGTCAATTAAGAATCATTAATTATTATTGTGAATATCCGAGGTACCGCAGGTCAAAAAACTACTCACATCACTACAATATTAAGTTACTAACGAGTCAGTAGATATCCAAGTGACTACTCGTGTTGGTCATGCTCGATACTCTTGTTCTCTAACAACTACCACACTCTCACTTCAGTGTCTCCATACTGTAGACTCAAGACTCATCTATTCTAAAGAAAGCGATCCATGCATCAATCTATTTGAATCAATCACCATCCCCATGATAATCCATTGATCAGAAGTAATTCATGAATTAATCATTAATGACACATGCCTCAAATTTTCAATCTTTGAAATATATGTCATTATCTTATTAATTCTTTAGATAATTTATAGACACGTTACACAATATGAATGAAAAGATAATCTGATTTTATTTTATTAATAAGTCAAAATTATAAATATGCCCATAGAAAGTTTTACATGTGTTAACCTAATTGGCTTCTAGGACATACATCTAACAATCTCCCACTTACACTAAAGCCAATTGGCTACAAATCTAAGTTCCATCTTCTTAAGGTGGACTTCGATCTTTTGCTGGCTCAGTTGTTTAGTCAGTGGGTCAGCCACATTGTCCGTAGAGTCAACTCTCTATACCTCGATGTATTTTTTTTCGAGATAATCACGGATGAGGTGGAAGCATCGCTCTATGTGTGTAGATTTCTGGTAAGACTTTGGCTCCTTAGCAAAGGCTATGGCACCATGATTATCACAGTAGAGTAGAATGGCATCTGGTGGCATCACATCTAGGTCGACAACAAACTTCTTGAATCAGAATATCCCTTAGCAGCTTTCGATGCGGCGATGTACTCAGCTTCCATGGTGGAGTCTATTATAATAGGCTCCTTGGAACTTTTCCAACTAAGAGTACCATGTTTCATAAGAAATATAACCTGATGTTGACTTTCGATCATCAATATCAAACATAAAATCTGAATCCGCACCCTAAACTCTCCTCCTCCAAATACCAAGAACATATCCTTAGTCTTTCTCAAGTATTTAAGAATACATTTCACAACTATCCAGTGTTCTTCATCTGGATTAGACTAATATTTGCTTGTGATACTCACAGCGTGAGCTATATCAGATAGTGTACATAGCATGGCATATATAAGGCTCCCTATAGCTGATGCATAAGGGATCTTTCTCATGCATTCTATCTCTTCCGATGTGTTGGGGCACATCTTCTTTGAGAGATGAAATTCATACCTAAAGGTTACAAGTTTCCTCTTAGAGTTTTTCATGCCAAACTTTTTCAGTACCTCCTCAATGTATATTTTTTATGAAAAGCCTAATATCCTTTTAGATCTATCTCTATATATCTTAATTTTAAAATATAGGATGCTTCCCTAAGATCCTTCATGGAGAATTTTTTAGACAACTACAACTTGACTAAGATCAACATGGAAACATCATTTTCAATCAGGAGGATGTCATCCACATACAGTACAAGAAAAGTCACAATACTCCCACTGATCTTGTTGAACACACATAGTTCCTCCTCGTTCTTGATGAAATCAAATGATTTTATTACATCATTAAAATGAGTGTTCCAACTTTGAGATGCTTGCGTAAGTCTATAAATGGATCTTTATAGTTTATAAATTTTGTGATCTCCATCACTGAAAGTAAAATCCAATGGTTGCTCTATATAGATATCTTCATCAAGATATCCATTTAGGAAGTAGTTTTTACATCCATCTGCCATATCTTATAATCATGATATGCTACAATTGTAAATAATGTTCGAATAGATTTTAGCACAACCACTGACGAAAAGGTATCCTGATGGTTAATGCTTTTGTATTGACTATAATCTTTAGCCATGAGCCTTACTTTAAAGATCTCTATCTTTCCATCCGAACCAATCTCTTTTATAGATTCACTTACACCCAATAGGTACTATATCTTCTGATGGATCCACTAAGATTCAGACTTGATTTGAGTGTATTGAGTCGATTTCTTACTTCATAGCCTCTAATTATTTCTCAGAGTCAATATCTGATATCATCGAGATATAGGTCTTGGGTCACCTCCATGTGTCCTATTTCTTATGAGAAATATTTTCTCTACATCCTCTGTGATGATACCTAAGTATCTTTTAGGAGGATGAAAAATCCTATTAGATCTATGAGGTAGAGGAGGAGATGCATGTATTGGCTCAGCTTGAATAGATTTTATAGGTTCTGAAACTCATTGCTCTTCAAAGATTTTCTCTTCGAGCCCAATCTGTCTCTCACTACCTCCATCTTGAATGAATTATTTTTAAAAAGATGGCATGTCAGCTCACAATCATATTGTGATCCTTTAAAAGATTGAAATAATATCCTAAAGACTTCTTAGGATACTCTATAAAATGAGTTCTCAAAGATCTGGCCTTTAACTTGTCCGCTTATAATCTTTTGACATGGGCTGGACATCCCTGAATTCTAAGATGATCTAAACTCAATTTCTTACCATAACATATCTTATATGGTATGGTAGGAATGATTTTAGAAGAAACTCTATTTAATAGATAATTAGCTATAAGTAAACTATGACCCCAAAGAATAAAGGAAGGTTAGTGAAGCTCATCATGGATCAAACCATATCTAATAAGATTTGATTTCTCTATTCTGAAATCCTATTAAGTTGAGACATTCTAGATGGAGTCCATTGTAAGACTATGCCATATTTCTTGAGATAACTTAAAATTTCTACTAAGATATTCCCCTTCTCGATCTGATTGAAGAGCCTTAAAGAGTTTTTCAGTTTGCTTCTCTATTTCATTTCTGAATTCTTTGAACTTTTCAAAGGCTTCAGATTTATATTTCATTAGATACATATATCCGTACCATGAATAATCATCGATAAAGATGATGAAGTAGAGATAACCTCCTCTGACTGATACATCAAATGGCCGCATACATCAGTGTATACCAGGATAAGTATCTTAGTGGTCCTTTCTCTTTGTTTCATAAGGTAGTTCATCATTTCTTTCTAGGTAGGATTCGTAGATCAGATATGACTCAGTAGCTAATAGGCCTAAAAGCCCATTTTTCTTCGATCTGCTAATCCTTTCTTCTCCTATATGATCTAGCCTAAGGTGCCACATATATTTTAGATTAATTTCATCTCTAGATCTTTTAGATCCTATAGCATTCACTTCTTGTTTGGTTACATTCACAGATACATCAATATGTAAATGATAGAGATTGTTAATGAAGAAACCACATCCAATCATTTTATTTTCTAAATAAATGGTACAATAGTTTTTATAAAAACTAATTACATAGTTATACTGTGCTAGAGAAGAAACATAAATCAAATTCCTACGAGCAGCAGGTACATAGTAACATTCTCTAAGAATTAAACTAAAGCCAAATGGTAGTCGTAGAGGATAGATCCCCACAGTCACAGTAGTAACTCTTGCTCTATTTTTGACTTGTAGGGTCATTTCTCCTTCCCTCAACCTTCTACTTTTCTCAAGATCCTGCATAGAAGTGCATAAATGAGCATTAAAATCAGAGTCTATAATCCAATTAGAAGTAGAAGAAATAATAGGGTTAGTTTCAATAATGAGCAGGTCTGACATACCTTCAAAAGGTATGCCATCCTTCTTGTTCTTTAGACTTTCTAAGTAAGCAGGATAGTTCCTCTTCCAATGGCCATCAACATTACAGTGAAAACACTTTTCCTTATTCGTGGCCTTTTTGGAAGCTTTCTTCTTAGGCTTGTTTTGAGTCTTTTTTTTCTTTACGGGCTTCTTCTTCTCAGTAGATTTTTTCTTGAAAGATGACATCTGTTCCATAGCAAGAACAGTGCCCCTTGAACTCTTCAAGATTCTTTTAGTGGTTACTAATATATTTAACAACTCTGGCTTAATGCATTGAATTTTATTTATATGGTAGTTTACAGTAAACTATGCATATGAATCAATAAGGGACTGCAGGATCAAATCTATCTATAATTTCTTATCTATGGACATGTCAAGCTTCTCAAGCTCCTCCAAGTCCTTGATCATTGTTAGATAATAATCATAGACAAACTGCCCATCATGCATCTTCACTTTGAAGAGTCTCTTGGATATTTCATAACGAGCTGTGCGGCTCTGCTCACCATACAACTCTTGTAGATGAGTCAGTATGCCCTTGGCAGTTTTGATGTTCTCGTGCTAGCATTGAAGCTGATTAGATATGGATGCCAGCACGTAGCACCGGATCTTGTTGTCATCGTCCAACCACTTTTCATGGGATGCCCTTTGATCAGGGGTCGGATGAGTTGGCAGGGAGAGAATATTTTGGTCTGGCACATAGCTTAGCTTCTCAGAACTCAAGACTACCTTCAAGTTCTGGAGCCAATCTTTAAAATTAGGTCCAGTCAAGCGATTGGTCTCAAGGATACGAGCAAGTGGGTTGGAAACAGATATTTTCTATAAAGAGAAAATATTCTAGTTAGACTTTATATTTGACTTATTTAATTTATTTAAATTTTATTTAAAGTAAATGTGACTTTTATTATTTTTCGAATCTCTCACACTCCTTGGATGGAGAAATGAAAACCTCCATGATTAGGGTTTTAAGTGGACACTACGGTTCCACCGATTAGCACACCACCTCACCTGACAGTCATTGGTGATGTATCAATCAATGAGTGGATAATTTTTGTCTAATATTTTTAAATAAATTATAGTGGTCATTGGTCTTTAAGTCCTAAAGTCTCATCTGACAGTTATTGGCCTTATTCCTTAGTTAAGTCAAATCCATCGTTTTTGTGAAAGTGAAGTCATCATTGAGACTCTTACTGATAGTTATTGGACCTAACCCCATCTCTACCCTACAGTATCTTATGCTAATAGAGTGTTTGCATCTTTCTGATGCAATTGAACCATTGTATTCAACCGAGAACAATCAACACCAGGAAGGGCCCTACATCTACAACGATGGAAGACTGCTCGACTTAATATCTATAAGGAGATTCAATTTAGATTTTCTTTAGGTTTTAATTATTTATTTACATCACATGTAAATCCATAATTATATTTGATCTACTTAAAAGATCCAATCTTGATTCACCAAGATCTGACTCATGGTGCAATGCAAATGTGGTGAACTCAACACTAAGCAGCTCAAAAAAATTTGATCAACCAAATTGGCCAGATAAGTGAAGATTGGTGGGAGGCTTTCTATGCAAAAGTAACGGTCCTAATTAACCATCTTTCAAAGTACTTGCTTTAGATACCAATAGGTCAACCTATTCTAAATCAGATTTGGCTTTAGGTTCCTCACCACAGAATGCGAGATTGCAACCATCTAAAGTGTATTCATGATATAACCCTACACCAAAGGTTATAGTGATTCATTGCAATCACTACATATATCAATAAAAAATACACCACAATTATCTCATAATCAAATAAAATCTAATTTTATTAAGTTCTTTTCTTTTCTCAAAAGATGACGTTTAATTAAGAGTCTTATCATTTATCATCCTATGACAACCTTTCAACATAACTTACATTATGCCAGGGCAACCTTATGTCAGGATGATTTTTGACTGACCCAAAGCTTATCAATTAGATCTCTGATTTTGATTAAGGGTTCATCTCTTATCATCCTAGGATAACCTTTCAGCATAGCTTACATTATGCCAGGGCAACCTTGTATTAGGATGATCTTTGACTAATCTAAAGCTTATCAATTAGATCTTTAATTTTGATTAAAAATTTTTGATCTAAAATTTTAGATCTAATCTAAATTTCATATCTAAGCATAAAAATTAGAAATTAATTAAAATAAAAATTAGATCTAATCTAAATTTTAGTTTTAATTGAAAGTAAAAATTTCAGATCTAATTGAAAGTATAAATTTCAGATCTAATCTGAATGCATAAATTTCAGATCTAATCTTGATCTTAAGAGCATGATACTAAATCTGACTCTGATACTAGTTAAAGAAAAGTCATGGATATGCATGCAAGATCAACAAAATTTTAAAATAATGGAAGAGATCTAGTCTAGCATGCATCTTTGAGATCACATCTCATAAGGCCAGATCTATCGTGTCCTTAAGATAAAAATATGAAAATAAATCAAAAATGAAGATCAAATCTTCACCTTAGCACGGATAGATCTTCACCATGGTTTGATGATCGTGGATATCTTCTTCTTAGATTTTTTGAAAATCATACACACATCCGGCCTCTACAGATATCCATGAGAATGATTTAGAATACTTTTCTTGATCTTAATCTTTCTTCTCCAAAAAAAATCAGCATGCAACTTTGAATCAGTGGGAGAAAGAGAGAATACCTTTCTCTCTTGGCATAAGGATAGAATGCCAACCCTTGAGCATGTGGAAGAAGGTGGATGCCAAGTTCTTGGGTGTGCGGCATGAGGGAGAGAGAGAGAAGGCATGAGGGAGAGGGGGTGCAGGCTTTGGTTCTCCAAGTTAGGATTTTGAGATCTCCTCTCAAGGGGTTTATATAGAACCAAAAGACTCCTAAAAGGTTTCAGACTATGACTCATTCAATGCCTTAACCCAGAAGGACTCTTGGTTCTCTGCCAAACTTGGCTTGCTCATTAATTGGATGCCGCCCCTCCCTCTTTTCTCATACATAAAATCAGATGGGGTGTGCGCCCCATCTCTCCTCTCCTTTCTTCATGTGCAAGACAAGGGTGTGCCAACTATTGGCACCCCTTGAACCTTATCCACATGGGGCATGAGCCCCTTTATTGTTGGATTTTAAGTATTTTGCATGCAGATTTCAAAATAATTTTGAAAAACAAGCAGCGAAAGACTAGATTAAATCAGATTTAATCCTTTGCATGCATAGATCTAAATTGTATATCTATAGATCATATGATGATAGATAAGATTAAGAGCTTCTCATTTCAAAGAATAAAAATAAATATATAATCAAATCACATATCTAAATCACTGATCTCCTTCTTCAGATCTAAATCTTAGGATGTTTTAGGTTTTAGTGTAGCCGTGCACGTACCCGACCTCTATGGATATCCATACGAGGTCTAATCTAATCGGAGGCTCTTTGATCTCTCCGAGGTGCTAGGTCCTTTTCATAGATCACTTTCTTGATGGTTAAAAAGGATCTTCTTCAATATCTAAGACTATCTTAAAGAAGAAGAAGACTAAGAGGAAGCAGATGAGGAAGAAGAAGCTATGAGAATCTTTTCTCTTTTTCTTTCTCTTTTCTCTCTAAAACCCAATGCCCAAGAGGAACCCACACCCAAGATCACACCCCAAGGAAGGTTTTTTGATCTAATTTCCATATCCCAATGCCCCCTTATTTATAGATGGCATCCATGAGTTGGATAGGGTTAGGTTTTGACAAGGTCAAACACCTTATCAAACTAGGACTCCTATTTTGATTCATAACCAAATTGAATTAATTCCAAATCAAACCCGATCTGAAAGGAGAGCAAGGGAGGATATGTGGAATGCTTGGTGTGATGTTTTTTATGCATAAAAATCATGGGGACGTGGTATTCCTATAGGTGTGGACATGTGGGGCACATGGAGATAGAATCCTAGTCCAACTAAGGTTCTTTTAAGTGCTGATTTAAATCTGATTTAATCCTAACCAAATTAAGATTAGGTTGCATCCAAAATAAGTTAATTTTTAGTGCAATTAAGAACTTAATTAAATCTAAATTGAATCCTAATCTAATTAGAAAATTAATTGAATCAAATTCTAATCAAACTAAGAATTGATCTCCTTATGTAATTGGATTATTTCATAATCTAATTAGGCTTGATCTAATCAAATCTAAATCAAATCAAATTGAATCTAATTTAATTAGATCTGATTTGAACCCTATAGCTCAATCAAATTGAGCAAATAGTAATCCAATTACTAATTGATCCTCCTACAATTCACTAACACTTAGCGAATTAGTTAATTATAACTTTTACATTATCAATCATATTGATAATTGATTTCTATTATAATTCATAATCATAACTCAACTCTCTGATTAGTTAAGAATCTCTTTTATATGTGACCTCATAGGTTCTTGTTCTGTCTAGTAGTGAAATATACCATGATCTCCATCATAATATCATCGAAACATCTTTCGATAGGCTAGAATAATTCTAACTCACACCCAATAAGGATAATCGATCTAAAATAATCCTAATGAGTTCTCACAATCTATTAGTGATGCCTAGTGGCATGTGGTGGCAATCCAGCAGAATAAAAATAGAACCCCTAGGTGTAGTTTCTGTATGATTCAATTTTCTATCATAAGTCTCGACAAGATGGAGGTTATGAAAACTCGTCAAACCTCATCATCTGTCATATGAATGATTAGATTAGCTCAAGTTCAAATGTAATACTTATAAAATTCTTTCCATTAATCATCTTGCTATGGCCATAGACTTATGGACCTGACTTCTTAAATCCTATAGGACTACTCCTTATCTACTAAGATCGATAGATCCTTTATAAGTACGCACCCTACTCCTACAATGAATTTACTATAGCTAACATACACTACAAGGATCCAAATGGCCAAAAGATAATATTTATATGCAGTCAAACCACAGCAATCCCACTGTGAGCAGTCGAAACACCGTAGGTTAAGAAACCACTCGCACCACTACAGCATCAAGATGATCACTGACGAGTGAGTAGATATCTACATGATCTCTCATATGGTCACGTTTAATATCAATATTCTCTAACAACCATCCGTATTTTCACTCAGTATCTCTATACTGTAAACTCGAGACTTATCTATCTCGAAGAAAGTGATTTATGTGTCGATCTAATTGGATCAATCACCGTCTCCATGATGATCCATCGATCGAGAGTAATTTAAGAATCAATTATACATGACTTAAATCTAAATTCTTTAAAATATGTATCTTTAATTTATTAATATTTTAGATAATTCTTGGACACATAACACAAGAATGGATAAAAATTACTCACTTTCTTGATAAATCAATTGTTTAAATATAAAATATGTCCTAGAATTATTACAATATGCCTACCATTTTAGCTTCTAGGGCATACATCTAACATTTATTCCATACCCAAAAATTTGATAAGGATCCAACTCTTGACACCCCTCGTGCGTGCATTTAACTTGATCCAATACCTATCCAATAGAAATTTCAGGTCTCAAGAAAAATTGGTTTAACCATGTGCTAGCATGGTATTCCTAAACCCAATAGAATTTCATAAATCCTAACTCAATTAGAACTACATGAGCCTAATTGCACAATCTTAGATCAATTTCTTTATATGTGATCCTATTGGTTCAATTCTATCTAGAGTAAGATATATTATGATCTCTATCAACAATATCATTGAAATTTTTTTAATAGATTGGAACACTTTCAATTGAGCCAATTGAGAATCATTGATCATCTAAATAATTTTTTTGCTTTCACCATCCATCAGTGACATCTAGCAGTATGTAGTGGCAATCCAACAGAACTGAATAGATGAACCTCTAGATGTAGTTACTATGTGATTCGATTCTTCTATCATGAGTTTCAAGTAGATAGAGGTTATGGATAACTCATCAAACCCCTCATCTGTCATATGTATGATTCAATCAACTTGAGTTCATTTGTGAAATCTTTTGAAAACTCTTTCCATCATTTATACTACCATGTCCATGGTCTTTGAAACACAATCTCATGATCTACATAGAATTTCTTCTTATCTACCAAGATCGATAGATCTCATCTAGGTATATACCTTATTTCTACAACGAATCTACTACAGCTAACATATACCGCAAGAATCCAAATGGCTAAAAAACTGAGTGATAGTATAGTCAAAATACAGTAACCTCATTATGAATAGTTGAGGCACCACAGTCAAAGAACTACTCATACCACTACAGTATCGAGTAAGTCACTGATGAGTAGGTAGATATCCAAGTAACTACTCGTGTTGGTCATGCTTAGTATCCTTATTCTCTAACAACCATCTATACTCTTACTTCAGTGTTTCCACACTGTAGATTCGAGACTTATCTATCTTAAAAGGAAGTGATTTATGCACCAATTTATTTGGATCAATCACCATCCCCATGATGATCTACTGATCGAGAGTAATTTATGAATTAACCATTAATGATGCATGCCTCAAATTTTTAACTCTTGAGAATATGTGTCATTATCATATTAATTCATTGGATGATTCATAGATACATTATATAATATGAATGGCAAGACAATCAGATTTTGTTTCATTAATAAGTCAAAATTATAAATTATGCTCTCAGAAAATTTTATATATGTCAGTTTAATTGATTTCTAGGATATACATCTAATAATAAGTTCCCGAAATAATACCCTTCTCTGACCTAGAAAAGTAATGAACTCTAGAAGCTAGGGGTTTTCTTTCTTAACCTTTGAAGATAAATACCATTCCACTATTGGTTGAAACTTGCCTTAGAAATTGAACGTCGACTTATCCTATGGTTTTATTATTGTTCAATCTTAGAAAGCACTGCTTGTAGTGAAAAACCCCTTATGAAATGTCATTGCTTTAGTACTTAATTAGTTAAGGTAAACTGCTCTCTTGCTACTATGATAGAGAGATGTCTGCTTGTTGCCAAACCAACCTTGTTCACCTTCTTTTGAATCACCCTTTTGAAGAGTAGGGGGCGAGCAACCCTGAAACCAATAAGCCCAGAAAAAGATCATTTTTTCATGGTGATGACTATTGTATTATAGTCGGTCAGGAATAGCAGGACAAGATGCCTTCTATCCTATCGGGACATAAAATCTTGGTTCAAACCCCTCTTGCTTGGCTCTCTCAATGTCATCCCTTATCTTCACTTATCAAGCCCCAAGAGCTCTTAACATAGTGACATCTTGGACCATCGATGTTCCTTATAAAAAGAATAATTATTTTTAAATTGTACTTAAAATCACTATTTCTGACCAAATTTTAAATAAATACTAGATCAACAAAGTTACTATAGCAAATTCATATGATTTAATCTAAACAATACACTATAAAATTACAAGATTAGCCATGTTAGTATAATAATATAAAAGAAATATGATTTTTTTTATTTTCTATTCACAACAAAATATTTTCTAGAAATTGTATATGTCAAATAAAAAAAGAATAATAAATATGAATAGCATTTAGATAATTATATAGATATTAATGACATAATTAAATAAGTAAGAACATTATTTTAATAAAGAAAAATATTTTATTGATAAAACATGTTCCTTGTCATCCATCCAATTTTTTCTTCTCTATGTGGTTCCACACTCCAGGTTTTATGCAGCCACCTTAAAAAAAAATTGAGATGATCATTGGCCACCACCATGATGGCTCAATTCATTAGACTAGTCCATCAAGATGATAGCCAAGTCCCAACCAAATATAAAGAAAAAATATACAAAAAAGTAGCCTAAAGAAGACTCTCGATGAGAGTCTTCTTCCTTAATGACTTCCAAATAAAGTTGGAATCTTAGGCCGTCGAAGATAAGGAAATCCCTAGCCTCCACCTCTTTTTAAGAGGTCTTGAACCCTCCTTCAAGCCACCACGAGCACCAGCCCTCCTTCTCTGTTCTTGCTTCTTTCTATCATGTTTTTATCGATTTCTCTAGATTGATGCCCACTAGAAATTAGGGTCAAAGAGCTCGCTAGAGCCCGAGGTAACCCCTAGTCTTCCTTTCTCTTTCTCTTCCCTTCTTTTCTTAGGCCCCATTGCCGGCCAGTGGCTTCATTGAAAATGATGAAAAAATTCTTATTTATTCCCTATTTTCAGCCCTTCTCTCCCTATTTTCGGCCACTGGCACCACCATCCCTTAATGTCGGAGCCCTGGTCGAATCGTTCGACCTCCCCACGACCCTCCATGGTGGAGCCATGCTTACTTGTTAACAATTGATGATCAAAACTGATGAAATCCCCTCCCTATTTGGCCAAAGAAGAAGAAAAAAGGAAAAAAAAGAAGACAAAGAAAGAGAGGTAAGAGTTGTCTGTCTTCCTCTCTCTATCTCTTTATCTAATCCATAGACCCCAGTATCTATTGTCATACTCCTCTACTATGAACCCAAGATGATCTTTTAGAAAAGAGGCCTAAAATTGCTTTGACATCCATGCAGTATGTTCACTCCACCATGACCCTTGCTAGATATATCTGGAATCTACTTGTCACTAATCCTTGTTGAATTATCTAAGTTGTAATTGATCATGACCAATTGAGTTCACCTTGTTCTGACCGACTTAGTCGAGCATCACCACCTGGTCGACCTTGTCTTTCCTCCATTTTGGTTTGGGCATGAAGCCATGCACATTGTAGTGTTGCAAATTGGATCAATTTGCTTGATTTTAACATTTATTAGTTCTCTTGGGTTTCAAAGTTGTTGATGTTGGATTTTAATGGCTTGGAATAGGTTTGGGTGAATCGAACATAGTTGAACATTGAAAGTTTAGAGGGGAAAGATAAGTAACCTTGATGCTTGTTGTTTGTTTTTAAATTACTGTTATTTCATCACAAAAAGAATTATTTTATATTTTGCTTAATATAAGGATTGAGTATATGTATTATGAAACTTATGATTTATCATGAATTTCCATGAATATTTAATGTTAGTAACTTGTTTATAAAATATGAACTCTATATTCATGAAATTTATACTTTTGTTATGAAAAGAAGGATTGCATGATTGTTCTATAGTCAAAGATTATTTATGGACCATAAATTATGTAAAATTATTTAGTGTCCTATTTATGCATGATTTAAGAAACTATGATTTGATGAAATATGATTTAAGAATGCTTAGTTCAAAAAATATGATTAAAAGATCTCAGATGGCCCTAAAAGTAGGAAAGATCGACATCCGGAGCTAGCATCCATGCGATCCTATTAGCGAAAATAATAGTTGGTATATGGCCCTGCCAGTAGATAATAGTAATTGATAAACAATTCTTCCAATGGATAATAATAGTTGGCATATGATCCTGCCAGCAAGTAATAGTAGTTGGTATATGATCCTCTTAGCAGATAATAGTAGTTGGCATATGACCCTACTAACGGATAATAGTAGTTGATATTTTATTGATTATGGCTCTATCATGAGTATAATAGTGATCTTAGTATTTAGTTTAAAAGATTATTAAGAATTATGATGTGGTAAAATGATAGATGATTTATGACTTTATCCATAAAATTATTAATAATTATGATGCGGCAAAATGATCGAGCATTTAGAGACATTTACAAGATGAGAAGGATGGTGGAGGGGGTCATTTGAGTGCGATGCGGTGGCAGAGGAGGAGGTGCCATGTTGATAGTCAGCCATAATAGAGAAAAAGTTATGGAGGTCAGGGAGTCAGCAATGCTTGGGGAAGAAGGAGAGGAGGAAAGAAGTGGAGAAAAATGAGAAAAGGGTAATGGGGTCGACTGCAAAGGAGAAGAGGAGGGTGGGGGCTAGGCAGAGGATGGATAGAAGGCATTGCTTTGTATTTACTTCTCTATTCTAAGTGAGTTATATTTTTCGTGTATTTTTCTTTCCACTCCTCAGTCCGCCTTCTATTTTCCCCTATCTCTTCCTTCCCCTCCTTGGTTTCCCTCTCCTATATCTCATATTTGCATCAATCTCCCCACCCCTCCTTCCTTTACCCGCTATTCAACTCTCTGTTCCCACCAGTAGCTCAATCTCCACCTTACTTCCCCTCCCTGATCTACTTCTTACCTTAGCTGATCACGTAGATAAAGAGAAGCCTTTTTATAGTGCTTTGTAAAATTTATGATATTTTGTAACAATATTTACCCTAGAAATTTGAGCATCAAACACATGGATAAACCATACTTGTTTCCCATGAATATACTTGACATTTCTTTCATTTTCACTGATTTTTTTTATTTTTTCTCAAAACCAGAATTCATGACAGTTTTTCTTTCATTTTCCTTCACTAGAACCCATAGAGAAAAGCTTTTTTATGAAAAAGAAATTCCAAAATCCAAGCATCAAATTAACATCTAAATAATCACTGGTCTTTCTTTCTTGTATTTTTTTCTTTTCCCTCAAAATTTACAGCACAAACAGTTTTTCCCAAACAAATAAAATATTAAATTCATAGCACAAAATATCTCCCTTCCTCTCAATCTTTCTTTCTCTCTTTCTATATGTGTATATATATAGAGCCAAGCTATAATCAGATCGAACGGATTTGGACTCAGATTTGATCAGGTCAAAACTTCATAAAAAGGATTCTAAATCTATAATACAAGACATTGAATATAATCTACTACCTCAAAACTGCTTGCACATAAAAAATTATATGATTTGGACATCTTTAGCCTATGCATCAAGTAGTCAAAAATTGGATAGCCTAAATAAAAGTGAAATAGATGTACTTTCTGATCACTTGATGCATAATCTAGGGATCTTCAAATCACATAATTTTGATGTGCAAGCAGTTTTGAGGAAGTAGATCATATCCAATGACTTGAATCATCAATGTAGGATCCTTATTATCCAGTTTGATCAGATTGCATCTTACTCCAAATCGAATCGACCTTACCCAAGCATGCCCATATATATATATAT
>KE505100.1:236816-294536 GCA_000441515.1 Elaeis oleifera
GTAACGGATCCCATGCAGCTCCATCATGCTCTGGCAAGTCACGACAACAGACACCACTCCACTCTCCACAACAGGCTCCACGTGGCAGACCACGGCGATGGCCACGACTCCATTCCACTACTCCCCGTAACAAACTACTCATGGCCCTGAACGGCTCACCACCAGGCGGTTGCGGACGTCGCTATCAATCTGTTACGCCCTCCGCCTATAAAAAGGGATCTCCAGATGTGTTATTAAAAAAAAAGAGACTCTAATTTCTATCTCAAAACTCTGCTAAATTTTTATTCGAGCACTCCATTCTTGTTGAGGCAGAGAACTGACTTGAGCATCGGAGGGTCTTGCCGGAGCAACCCCAACTCCGGTTTACACTTCCTTTTGCAGATCCCGGCGGCGACCGCGGCACCCTCGACTCCAGCTTCTCCGACGCCGACGAATTTTTGCACCAACAGAAAGGATATTAGAAATTATTTAAAATATATATAGCATCTAGTGATGTATTAGTCATTGTCTGTTAATATACTAGGCCATATTCCATTCAACTAGTGAAAATGCCTGATAACATGCTTTTATAGTCTTAGGCCATATTCCAGTGCTGCCAATATTCCATTCAACTAGGCCATAGATTATGGAACTTGGACCCAATTGTTGAAACATTGTTGAAACATCCTTATATTGTTCCAGAAATTTGTATGGATTTGTATCACATAACAGGCAATTGCAATCACTTCAATAGTTCTCTTCCCATCGATGGTTCCCTTTCATTTTGCTCTTGGTATGTGCAGGTATTTGCCAGAATACTTCATAAATGCTTATTGATTAACATTAACTTGGTTGGTATTATATGCACTCATATGCCCTCTATAGTTTCTAAAACCGTACCAAATGCACATGTCTATCAGAATAGCTGTCTAAATTGAGCTTGACGCATCCTGCAGGAAAGAGAGGTGATCAAACCTGCCATTTAATTCAATCTCATTGCTTTCCAGGAGCTGAAAACTTGATCATATTTTATTTGGTGCAAAAGTTTGTTTTGGTCCAAGTATTTTACAGCTGGTTTCAGGATTGCATTCATAATTAGAATTTCTATACTCTTCCATTTCCGGAAAAATCAATGAAGGTTCCAAATTGGTTAATGTAATATAGTCTTCCATGGCTCCTACTTTAGAATTTCTGTTCTAGGTAACAAATTTGCAGTGCAAGGATATAAGAACAGATTGAGTTTTCTGTTTAAGCCACCACTGCAGAAAGACATCTGGAAACCGGGTTTATTCTATTGGTTTGGAGTCTTTGTATATAACAACAGCTTATTGATATTGGAATTCTATGAACTACAATCTTTCTATTTGATGTATTTTTCTCCTAAAATGATGCCTATTTCCTGTTTACAACTTTAAATATGATTATAAATGCTAGATTGTAAAAGCCAGAATGACTTTTCCAGGCTGTCCCTGATGATGCTTCAGCAATCATGTATTTTGGAAATATCATGGTTGCTATTTTATTGTCTTGATTTTTGGTTGAGTTCAGATATTAGCGGAAATACTATCAAATTTTAGTCATAGCTCTTCATTTTAGACTAATTTGTATTATATCTGTTTATGTTGCAGATTAGAAGATGTTGGCCATTGAAGAAGATGTCAAGAACCGGCTCCAAGACTAGTTTCTGTTTTAGTATTTTTTTTTTTTAATTTTATGAGACATGTAGTGCCTTTTGGCTATGTAAGACTAATGATAATATCAAGGACTTTCTTTTTATATACTATGTTGACAAATGTGATACATTGAGGATTTATATTAGTATAATATGATTTTAGATTTTATATGATGGTATATTAAATGATATTTGTTTGTTGTAATATTAGATTTGATAACAGGAAAATTTGAAATCAGCCTTTAAAAGCAAATTTTCAGTGGTGACATTATTTTGTTGCAAAAAATATAAATATATTTTTTTACAATAAATTTCACCATAAAAACATTTAACAATGTCAACTTCTCGCTGCAAAAAAAGTTGGAATGTCCGCTAAAGACTTTTAGCAGTGAACAAGCCCGCTGCCAAAAATGTAGTCTTTTCAGGTGATAAAATTTCACCGTAAATAATATTTAGCGGCGAACAAAATGTCGTGATGAAAACTATCATTATTAATAAAAATTATTTGTGGTGACAATAATTATTACTAAAAGCTGTCTTTTTCCGACGATAAGATATTAGCAACGAAAAATTCACATTTCATGATAAAAATTTTCATCATTAAAATTTTATCATCCGATTTTATTTTCGATGAATATGCTGATAATGTGGCGAAGGTTATTCTCTTTAGCGGCAATTTTTGTCGTCGCAAAAGACCCGATATTTCCCGACAATAGTATTTTTGTCACAAAATATTTATTCTTTTGCGGCAAATTTTCTTTTGCCGTAAAAAACATCTCCTGAAGACTCTTTAGTAGCGACTTTCCGACGACATGTTTTTCACCGCTAAAAATATTTTGCTGCGAAATCTTTATTTTTTACGGTAATTATTTTCACCGTTAAAAATCAATTTTTTTGTAATACAGAAGAGTGTATTTTAAAAATTTTAAAATCCCATTTGATTATAAATTTTACTAGCATATTCTTGCAAATAAAGAATAAGATATTAAAATTTATAATATATTTTAAATTATTTGATAAGATCCCGTTGGAATATATGGTAAGGTTGTCAACCAAATATTGCTAGAGATGAGAAAAAACTCATAAGTTAAATATTACATCATCTTGCTATTTTATGATAATGCCAAAAGAGATGGACTGTGATATAATATTATAATAATACTTATGAGCAAAACACTGATGTAAGAGAGTAAAGGATATATTAAATATCAAATGCGTAAGGATCGGGTATCTTATGATAAACAACTTTGAGGAGCTATTGTTATATTTCTTAATTTTTTAATATTAATTTTATGTTAAATGGTGACACATATGCCTAATTCCATCTGTTTGATGATTATGTCAGTTTTACTTAATGTGTATGTCTTTTGTGCATGTATGTGGCTGTGTTTGTATTTCAGTTGGTGCACAACTATGATCTTTGGCAGTATACCAATTAGCACTTTCATGTTTTGTAAACTACTTTCATGTAGCAATAAATGAATGGATGAAAAGAGTATGTAAATAACAGGGAATGGTATCATGGATGGTATATGCATGGTCTCGATATAAACTGCTAGTTGAACTAAAATATCAAAGATATGCCAATATAAGAGGAAATTTATAAAGTAGGACATCGGTGTGGTTGGAGAGCTGACAGCGGTGTTTGGTGGCGGAAGACCCAAGAAATAGCCCGAAGGCAATGGGGTAGCGGCGAAAGTCACGAGAAGAAGGTACGACGGTGATGGGTTGGCTTGGAAAAGTCCTAAGAAGGCTAGCAACGAGCGGGTGGTGAACGTCGGGTCTCGGGAAGACCCGTTGGCGGTGGGTTAGGAGAGAATGAGAGAGGACAACAGATGGGTGGAGGGTTTGGGAGTAGAGGATGACGCCGGATGGGTGGGGGTTTGGGAGGAGAGGAGGGTTGATGGATGGGGGTTTGGGAGGAGAGAAAGAGGGCCGGCAGGTGGGGTTTTTGGGGGAGAGGAGGGCGAATGGTGGGGTTTTGGAGGAGAAGAAGATGGCAGCCAATAGATGGTGGTTTGAGAGGAGAAGAGGATGGCAGCCAATGGTAGATGGTTTGGGAGGAGAGGAGGACAGCAGTTGATAGGTGGAGGGTTTGGGAGGAGAGGAGGGCCGACAGGTGGGGTTTAGGGGAGAAGAGGCCGATGGGTGGGGTTTAGGGGAGAGAAAGACGGCGACCGACGAGTGGTGGTTTGGGAAGAGAGTAGGATGATAGCCGAAGGAGGGTTGGGAGGAGAGGACGGTGGCCAAATGGGGGGTGTTGGGAGGATAGGAGGGCAGTGAGCTTCCTTCGGGAGAGAGAGGAGAGAGGACAGTAGCTTAGGAGGAGAGGAGAACCATGAGCTCCTTTGGAGAGAGAGAGGAGAGAGGAGGAGGATGGGCTGGGAGGAGAGGATGGCTGACCAGCTTCTTTGGAGAGAGATAAGAAGAGAGGAGGCATTTGAGGGAGGAGCTATGTGAAACGATGGGTCTGCCCGTGAGTCCCATCCCTCATTCAAGGCTTTCCATTTTTTTAACCATTCCAACTTAGCCAAACAGCTCCCACACCCCCTGTTATCTTTTAGTGCTGCATTCAGATCCGCATCAATTCAATAAAATTCAATCGATCGAAATCCAATCTTGTCATATATATATATATATATATATCGTTTGACTTTCAATTTTATTATGTTTGTTGTCCGAACTAAGAGTATTTGAGATCCTCACCATAGAGGCAATCTTGGGCTTAAGAGCCTCATCATGGGGGTAATTATGGACTCAAGATCTCCTCCATGGGGGTAATCATGATGATACCTTAGCTACAAAGGTGTAAATGCATTGCAGTAGGGGCTATAGAGCTAAAAGAATTAGGTACCCATATTTAGTTATAGTATTATGAAATTGAATGTAACAGACTTCGTATTATCTATTGATTCTATATTATAGAAAAGTTGGCATATGATTGTGGGTGAATATTATTAATTGCATAATTTTGATACTAAGCATATTGATATCATATATTATATAATATACTTGAGTTGCATGTTAGTATGATTTAAATTAATTTATAAATATATATTTATTACTTATTGAGTGTGAAGCTTATAAATCTTCACATATTATTTTTAGATTCAGAAATCTAATTTTGAGATCAGACATTGGTATTTGGGATTTGCACTTAGAGTGGATGCCGATCTGTAGAAGGCAGATAGTTCTCTGGGTCAGTAAAAATATAGTGAAGTTCTATATAAAAATTGATGCAGAAAACTGTAAAGGTTAAAGTTGAAAATGTTATATGCAATAGTTAGTTATTCTGATAATACTTTCGTCTATGCAAAGAATAAATTATTTTTTATATTATATTGAAGTATTTGTGAGGTTGGATATTTGTATGCTCACAGGGATAGTTTTCTATAGATATATGGCAGCTGGTTATGTTTCTATTTTTTTTTTTTCAAATTCAGGCCGGGGGCATAACAAAGCACCTACCAAATATGTGGAAGACAATCACTAAGAGATGAGCTGGACCGGTCCAATATTTCTGTTCTATAGGTAACATGTTACGAATAGAAGGGTGTGTCTGCCTAGTTTGGTTTTGTGATCCTTTCAATATATGACAGCGTTTCTATCCTCCGTTAATGGACAAAAGTATAGTCATAGAGCTGAATGAAATCGATCACAGAAATTTGACTGCGCGTTGCTTGGCATTGCTGTAAGTAATAAAACTTTTGTCTACAGAGCTTTAGATAATCGAGCTTTCGCTAATAGGGATTTAAAAAAAATTATTTGCTGTTTAGTAACTAAATTTTTGAAGTACCATGAATCACTTAACTTTTGTTTGGTAATCAAATTGAGAAAAAAAATTTAATATCAGAAATATTAATAAAAAATATTATATAGTGCTTTCGACTAGCTAACTATTTGTATTATCAAAAAATATTTTTATATAGTATTCTTAATTTGTAAACTATTTATATTGAAATTTAACCAAAATAATATAATAAATATTAGAATTTAAATTTATTATAAAATATATTAACTTTAATTTATTACTATTAAAACAATAATATTGTTGTAATATAATAATATGATATTAATATATTACTATATTATAATAATATTATTATATTATTGCACTATAATATGATGATTATAATATTATTATATTATTATAATGTTATAGTATAATATGATGATTATGATGATGATGATGATAAACATAATATTATCATAAGATAAGATAATAATATTTTATATTATTTCTATTATATTGTATTATCAAAATTGCTATTATAGAGTATTGTTAACATAATTTTTTTTTTTAAAGTTCAATTGTCCGCATTCAAATAGAGTTTTTGCCCAAAATAGGTTATGAGGATATGTCTCAAGTAGAATTTTTACCCAGAAGCTCCAAATTGAAGCTTTCTCCTAATAGATCTTTTTTGGCATTTTAGGAAACTAGAAAATAACTCAAGTTGGATTTAAATTGGAATTCTCCAAGGGTAAAAATGAACCAGACATGAGTAAGGGCTTTACTTGAGCTAGGCTTGAAAGTACAAAGGGATAGGTCGAGATCTTTTTGCTCGAGCTAAAAAATTGAAAGATATCAAGATGTGGTGTAAATACTGGCTTGCTAGAATCAGTTTCTGTCAATCCATATTTCACCAGACAACAGCATTTGGCATCTCAGCATAAATGGATAAACTTCAACATGAACAAAGGTTGTGACTAATTACCGATTCTTTAAAACCGGAAAAGGGATGTAATTCATGTTAGGAAGCCAAGCTAAACATGGATGCTTTTTTGGGTCACAAAACATGGATGCTTTTGAAAACAAAACACTCATCATGATCTTCAAATATATTTTCAAGATTCAACTGCTTTATCTAGATTAAAATTGTACTTCACTTATTTCTCAGATCTGATGCTTAATCTATCTTTAGTTAAATAACTCTCTTCAATACTTCCAATGCTTTACATATTATGGCTTAATGTACAACATATGCATGAGTTAACCAGATTGAAGCATACAACACATACAAGACTAGTGTTATCAAATTTACGAATGTCACTGATAACTCCTTTTGGGAGGTGTTTGGTTGGGAGGAGTGGGAGTCTGAAATCGAAATCAAAATGAATGACTCTCATTCCAACCGTTTGGTTGGAGGAGTCCCATTTCGATTCTGGAGTGAAATGGAAATACTCAATCTATATAAAACTCAATCCCTATTCTCCTCTATGGATTCAAATTTCCATTCCAATTTCGATTTCGACCACAAACCAAACGCTTCAGAGAATTTAGCCATTCCGATTCCGATTCCCATTCTAATTGCAATTGCAAACCAAACACCCCCTTGTTGTAGTGTTCTCAAGCTAATAATATCTTCCAGCATCCAAACAGGGTCATGCAAAAATTTGCTTTGTTACATTTAGAGGGTGCTTGCTTCGTAACTAGAATCGAAATAGATTGGACTAAAATCGAAATGATCAAATCCTCTAAAATATTTGGTTCACGATCGAAATTGAAATTAAAATAAAAATTTGAATCTATAAAAAAATAAAATTAAATTTAAGTAAATTGGATCATTCTCATTTCATCCGAGAATCGGAATGAAATTTTCTCCAACTAAACAGCTGGAATGAGAACCACTCATAATTTTCATTTCAGACCTCCATTTCCCCCCACTCAAACACCCTCTTAGCATTAAGACTTGATCATGCGAAATTACTTGAAAGCAAAAAATGGATGATGTGATATCCAGTAACAATAATGACATGGACTAATAGGACACTCACCATACTGGCCGATATAAATATATATTCACAGCTCTTTATTCTAGAGTGGCCTCTTCTCAAGTTTGAAGCAGTAAATATTAAATTCGACGCATAAAACAATAGTCAATCTTGTTCGAAATATATGGGTCAATATTTTTGAGATCCTGGAAAACCTGTGCCTTCCCATATGGCCCACAGGCGTGCTGCAGCAGCGCAGCAGGCCTACCACGGCAGCAGCACCCCTACTACCCCAGCCGGGGATCCACCGTACAAAGACCTATATATCTCAGTCCATTCCACAATAGAGTCGTGAGGTGGAAGTTGCAAGCTGGCCTGCTACATCAAATTCTGACAGTCTATTTCATCACACAGCAGCATTTAGCATCTCACTAACAATGGATAAACTTCAACATGAACAAAGGTTGTAACTAATTACCAATTCTTTAAAACCCAAAAAGGGATCTAATTCAGGTTAGGAAACCAAGCTAAACATGGATGCTTTTGAAACAAAGAATCACCATGGCCCTCGAATATATTTCAAGATTCAACAACTTTATCTAGAATAAAATTGTGCTTCACTTGTTTCTAAGGTCTAAATTCCCAATCCATCTTTAGTCAAATAACTCTCTTCAACACTTCTAACGCTATAAATATAATGGTTTAATGTACAAAATATATTTGGGTTAATCAGACTGAAACATACAATGTATACAAGACTAGTAGCCATTTCTAGCTGAAACAAAGTTCACATTAGTCATCTGTAAGAGCTTTGCATCATTTAATCATCATATTGTTCCTAGTGCTTCTGCAGATCACACCAGCTTATTATTGCTGAGTCACTGGTGGTGGTGCAGTTGGCAGTGGTGGTTGGGTAAAGAGACCGCCAACACCATCTGATGCCTGATAAACATGGTGGGGATTTGGCGCACTCAGGTAAGGAGGCATGCCAACCATTGGGTAGCTCGGCAGAGGCGGTGCTGAGCCGTAACCAAAGGGTACTCCTGTCATAGGTCCAGCAGCAGTCTGCATAAGCTGTGCAGTGGTTGGTGGAGGTGGTGGAGGCACAGGTGGCAATAAAGTTGGTGGTGGTGGTGGTGGTGGTGGTGGCTGGACGGTGGTGCTTGGTTGACTCATAGGCGGTGATGGTGGTGGTGGCGGCTGATGCAGCATATCAGGATGTGGGTACGGGGAGGAGGTGGCTGAGTCTGAGACTCAGGCTGAGACTGAAGTGGTGGCATGAAAGAAGGCACATCAATATCTAGTTTAGGCTTCTTGTTGTCCGAGGGGTACTGCTCTTTCAGAGTCTGACCAATGACGCCCTCTGAAGCCAGGGAGGAGAGGACATAGCTGAGCATCTGGGCAGAGGAGGTGGATGCCGCAAGCTTTGCTGCCACTGCAGCAGCAGCTGTTTCCGGTACTGTTCTTCTGTGTGAGAAGAATGGTTATTAGAAAGAGGTGCCCCTTGGTGTACCTGAGTGGACTTGACAGTGGTTCATCTCCTCTGCCAATACTGGGTGGGATGAAACCAGGGGGGCATCAGATAAGGCTGATGATGATTCCTTTGGTATCTGCTCAGGGGGCGACTGTCTAATCTTGCAGTTGAGTAGCTGCTGGCAGATGTTGCCAGCTTTTTCATATCGTGATTGCACAGCCTAGGAAATGATAAACCTTAATAATATGGATAACATCGAAAAAGAATTTGAGAGAGCATTTACTAAAAGCAGTACATGCATGCAGCAATGAAGTGGTTCACCACAAGAATGACCATCTATACTTGGCCAAACTATTTGTCTTATGACATATAACAATTCTCCTCTGATTTTTTATCTACAGATTCTTGCAGTCTCAAGAATGAAGGTCAAAACTTGACTTCAAATACCTTGCATGCTTCATTCAAGAATTTAGGAAAGATGGAGCTTTATAATCAGATTTTAGCAAAAGACAGACAAACTGCAATGAGCGCTGAAACATTCTGTTTATATGAACAGTAAATAACACAACCAACACTTTGAAAGTACCATGAATAATTTCCTGTTAATGGTTGCTATCTAAGGGCATGTTCAGTTTCAAGCCAGAAAATGCAATATATGCTTCTGTCTGACGACCTTTCCATTCCTTCTCACACCTCTATATGATATATTTACATATAACATATGTAGTATCTTAGTAGTAAGATCCACAATTAATTTATAATGATGAAAATTTAACTATAGAGCATGAATTGCTTTTGGCTACAAAAGACTGGTATGATGATGGATAGCTGGTAAATCATTATTCAATGAGAAGATGATGGATGCAACAGAATATTTCAAGAAGTGGCTCGGGGAAAATTTGAGAAGTTGGGGTCTCTTGAAAAACAATAATATAGTAGTATTAGGAATATGAAATGAGGAGTATCTGAATGAGTAGAGACCTAGTCATCTACCAGGGACATCGGAGGTGGAACGATCTTCAAAAAGAAACATAACCAGGGCTGGGAGTAAAGGCACCCTAAGCTCCTGTGTCCACAATATTAATCTAAAGGAATCCTTCCAACAAATGTTACAAACTGATGCAAGAGAAGTGGCGTAAGACTGAAGTAATTGTCTAGGGCGGTGGAGCGGATTATGGTACAGATGTGGCATGGTAGCATCATGAACATGAACCAGATTTGTGCAAAGTCAACCTGGCCCTCCTAGCCTGGCCCCCAATTTTTATTGGTCTTGGGCTGGGTTTTTGGGCCCATCTGCCGGGCTAGGCCTCAATTTTGGGCCCAACAAAATTTGGCTTGGACTTGCTTGAATTTTTTTCACCAGCCCAGTGCAATAATATATTATATATATAATTCCTTATTATATATTTTTATCTATTTTTGAAATTTGAAATTTAAGAGGAATCAAAGCCCTAAATCACTCAAGGGAAAGGTCTCAATCTCCTCTCCTCTATGCACACATGCCACCAAGCGCACCACAAACCCACACTGACAGTCATTTTCTTATCCTCTCCCTCTATCTCTTAGCACTCCCCCCTTGCCAGTCGCTACCACGTCTCTCTCTGTCTCTGCCTCGGTCGGCCACCGATGCTCTTCTCTCTGTCTTGGTGCTGCCAACCGGCCAGTAGTCGTCATTCCTCTCCCTCACTCTTAGCCACCTTCTAAAGTTGGCCACCACCCTCCTGTCTCACCCTATGTACCTCTCAGCCAAGCATGCAACTACTGCCTCCTCCTCTCTCTCTCTCTCTCTCTCTCTCTCACTCTCTCTCTGTGCACCTCCCTTAACCGGCCAACTTTACTGTGGCCTCCCTGCTTCTTCCAACTAGTTGAGTTGGGTCAAGTCAGGCCCACTCAGGTCCAGTTGAGCTTAGGCTCGCCTAGCCCAAACTTTTACCCGAGTCAGGTGGATCAAGCATGAGCCTTTAAAGTTTTACGCTAGGCTAGGCTTGGGTTTTAGATTTCAAACATGAAGTTGGGCCTGGCCAAGCTCAGGCCTGGAAAATTTCATTGATATCAATCCAGGCTTGGCTCAAACCTAGCTCAACCAGACATTTGCTTAGCATTAATATGTAGTTTTTAGAACAGCTACCCGGTCCCTTATCCTAATGGCCTAGTTTGTGTAATCCCAGTTAGAAAAGGAAACTCACAAAGAATAAGTCACACAAGTACGTACAGTTAAATTATAATTTATTCAGTGGAATGATTCCAAATATTATTAAGGCCTATTGGTTAAAGTAATAATTGTGGTACATGAAAACAATTTCTTCTTCTCCAATGGTTCATCTAGCTCCTAAATCATAGACTCCTACAAAAGGCTTTTCTGAGTTCATCTGGACAAAAATGAATCAAGATTACAATCCATAAAAGTTATATCTACATCAGGTTAAAAGGTTTCACATATAGATATGCATAGAATTCATTCAGCTAGGATTATGATATTGTCAAATACTTTTATAAATAACAGAGCCTACATGCATTTGAATCAACAGATAACCAACTCAAGGGTACTCACTAGAATATACCTAGTCCTGTTGAAATTGTTGGAGAAAATTAACGTCTCCGCCAAATCACATTAGAGTAAATAAGTCACAATTTCAATAAACAGTATTGCTAAAGAAGAATACCTGAAGTTCATTACGGACCCTTTCAATCATCAAATCCTGAAAAACCAATTTATGCCAATTCAGATAACCAAAATAGAAATATATCTAATAAAATAGTACTCCATGCAGTTTTACTCTACTTCATGTCATCATTAGATGAAGATCCATCAGCTTTCCCACCTGCTCATGGAGTGCCTCTCTTAAATGGGACAAAAGAGTTGTTCTAGATGTTTCATCTGCTTTCAGTTGTTCTATACATTCTTTTAGTATGCCATGCTGCACCTGCAAGTCTGCCACGGTTGCAGATTCGCTGGTGTTACCTATCCATTCATAAAAGCAAGTAATTCAAACATTCCATATAGGAATATGTAAAGTTGCAAAAGCAGTCATACCATGAAAAATGAATGCAAAACATGTTCACAAGAACCAAGATAGGAAATGTCATGTTGGTTGAGTTATAGCTCAATATATTACACAACAAACTTCACTCTGAAGAAGTCAGAATATCAACAAATACCACACAGTCGGGCACACAATAACTGCCATTCTAAACTAACAAAAGAATAAAGAGCACTTGAAGGATAACATCCTTACTAAAACAAACTGGCTATTTTGAGTTTATACTTTAATGAAATAAAAATTTGGAAGAAGAGAGATAAATTGAATAAATATAGAACGATCTTATTCCAGAAGATAGATATCACAGTAAAATGGCATGTATTGATAATCTATCATAAACCACTCATCTTCGAACTGCAAAAACATTATTAAGTCACCCATTGACTCCTTTTGCAACCTATATAGAATAGCATCTCTTGACAAATACTAATCCATCTGTTGAAAGATACTATTCTGCTTTCTTCAAGTTCTACTAGTCCACATGAATAGCCAGAAAAACATTTCCAACACCAAAGGAAAGGCCTCTGCTTTCATGATTCTTCAGAACAGGTCAACTCAAACAATATGTTAACCGTTTAAAATAGAACATGGACTACTCCTAACTAGGTGGATCTTCGAAATAATGGTGGCACCTATATAAAGATATAGCTGCAGTAATAAACAGATCCAGGAAGTTATGATGCAAGCCATCTCTCCCTCTTTCTCCCAATAAATGCAATTCAAAGTCATTTCTAAATGGATCTCATCTAGTGGATTTATTTGTTTCACATGGAGCCCAAAAACTGGAGGGTAAATAGTAACGCTAGGCAGATGTCTGAATTTGTTCATGTACCTGAATTTTAAGAGAGGTGTGCATAAGGAGATATATCCGACTCAGGACCAATGGAGACTCTGTTTTTATCTAGTGAAGAGTAAATGAGAACAAAACAGTACACTTGCACTCTAGGGGAAAAATCTATATCAGGTTGTACTTTGACAGATCACAACAGTTCATCCACTTGCTCTTCAGGTGAGTCTCATTAGGTAGATACATCTTTAGCATGGATTCACAAAATTTGATACAATCAACTATTGCCAAGGAAATCAAAGCCGCTCATCTACTTAATCTTGGTGGGTACCATACATAACAAACTAACTGGTTTCATGTGGGACAGCATTACCCATCTTCCATGTGTGGATTAATAACACAACCTGAGTACCCAAGCTAGCTTGGGTGGGAAAATGCAAGCTAAATGTTTAACGAAAACAATGCAATATTCTTCTATGTTAAATTTCTCCAGATGTACAGCACAAACAACTTTCATGCAATTCAAGGACAATGGACATGTTCTTCCCTGGGGTTAGAAGACAAGCACAGTCACTTAAAATGGTCAAAGAGAATTGGTATAAACATATGCTTAATAAATTGGTTCTGCAAATTAGGAAAAAACAAACTGAATAATTGTAATCACACAAGCAAAGAGTGTGGATCCATCTTTTGAAGTACTGAATGATGTACCCATGCCAGTCATGAACTGGCACAATACCATGCCTTGCTACTCACATGCCTAGAATTGTGGCAATTCATGAGTTAGTTCCCATTCTTACATGATACAAGGGTAGGCGCCACTATGCCATGGCTGTACCTTGCCTGCATGGTACAACCATACAGCATGGACTGGCACATCAATATAATCCATGGCAAGATGGTAAGACCTAGATATTTTCATAATGAAACAAGGATCGATGTCTCATAATCATGTTCAAGAATTGGCATTAGAATATTTACATGTCGAGAAACTAAATACAATCAAGCTTTGCATTGAAGAGTTTCTACAGAGAGAGAAAGTCTAAAGGATATTCTCAAGTCAACATTTACCTTTAAAGAAGAAAAACCTATTTTCATCAAAAAGAAAAAAAGAAGGAAAACCTATGAAGGTGCAGACAATCAGTGCATCATTATTTATTACACAAGATCAGGAAATATACATATTTTAAAATCTCATTTATCAATATAGAAGAAGCAAATACCAGGCAGCCATGACAATTTGGATCATTGAAAGACAACAAGGTGACATGGTCACATGTACTTTATCATTCCCGTAACTCTCCATGTTGTGCCTCTTCCATTAAGGCAGGCCGCAACTCTTTCATTTTCTTTATAAAATAACTCAAAAGTTTCAAAAGATTTTCTTTACCTATAAGGTTATTAAGCTTGAGGGTGGGCCTTAGCACAACGGCAAGGTTGCTTCATTATGACTTGATGGTCATAGGTTTGAAATATAGAAATAGCCTTTGCACGCAGGGTTTAGACCTTGCACATCTGACCATCCCTAGGCCCCACAATGGTGGGATCCTTGTGCACCGAGCCACCCTTTTTTATAAGTACGTTTAAATACAAGTGATGTCCAACCTAAACTATTAATCATAATCAGATATAAGAAATCAGTTCACAATGATAACAATTATTTGTAAGCTTAAACAATGTCATAATTATAAATATTAAAAAAAGTTAGACAAATTAATATTTATAACACAACTCAATCAGAAATTATGACATGAAAGTGGAAGAAATTTTAATATGCTTCAGATATCCAAGAAGAATCCAGATTCGAAAGGGGCACCAAACAAATAGAAGGTGTGATATAGGATATATAAAGATGATTTTCTCTTTATATATAGGAAGCATACATACTTCTGACATGACATGTAACATAGATTCATGTTATTAGTTTATGAATTAGATTTTCTTCAAATAGTATAACACATATACCACATGCTTGTTTATAGCATGCCTTCAGGATGCTACATTTTTTTAGCAGGATCAAAGATCTTGTTAGGAAGTCCAACACACATACTTTGTCATGATGAAGCAATCAAAAGCAATGAGCATACATTTGAACTTAGAAGGATATAGCACACAATGGAGCAACATATATGACTCCAAACTAACAAAGATAATGGCATTTATCGATCATATATATCAGTTCATACAAATGGTATGAATAATCTAACACATCAGCTTCCCTGAGCAACTATATCATGATTCCAACAAAACTTGCAAGAAATATGAAAAATAGCAAATCCAAGTATAAAATGTTCAGATGTCATGCAACTGCAGAAAAAAGAAAGAAAGAAAGAAGGGGAGGTCCTCCTTATTGAATTTTAAAGAAAATAAATCCAAATTGGTTATAAGAAGGTAGCATTCACCTGAGTCAAAGTCCTTTTCCACTTTGTCAACAAAGCTAATTGCATTCTGGCATTTTCCAAATAAAGCATCTTCATCCACATTATAAACATGCCCATAACTTGAAATGAGCTTCTCCAGCAGTTCTCCACGAGGTTGCTTCTGAAAATGTCAAACATGCAAATTAAATGAAAAAGGCATATGAATTTATATGTTTATACATATACACTTCAGCATACTAAGGCATGCTCACACTGGTCAAGATGTGGTTGAAGTTTCTTACCAACTTGTAACTAATGCCCTTTTCATTTCTGTTTCTATTCTCCAAATTCCTTCCCAAGAGCTCTTCCTTAAGAATTTGTCCACGAGAACCAAAAACCTTTCGTTCTTCCCAAATGTCAACCTGGAGAGAGAAACATAGTAGAGAAATTAAAAGATAACATCAAGGTTGACCAAACCGACCTGAATTGGGTGGTTTGGAACATTGCATTGTACCGAACCGAAACGGTCTAGAGAGTTAGATCAGTTCAGTACATTTACCCCAACAACAACCCCCCCGTCCCCGCCCCACGAAAACCCCCTCGATGCCCTTCGAGGACCTCTCCCTCTGCCCCCCAATTCTGCCATTAATTGGAGCTTTGAAGCCCCGTCACCCGCATCACTCGCCCGATTGATTGTCCAATCGCTCGATAATTTGTCCCACTCGCCCGATCATTTGTCCCACTCGCCCGATCGACCATCCCTCTCTATTGCCGCCCACTTCATTCACCCTCCCCTTCGAAACCCTAATCTCCTCTATCATCATCATCGGCTGGCCAAGTCTCCCTCTCCCTCCCTTCTCTTCCCTCCTTGACAACAATGAGAAGGGCTATTCAAGCCCTTTCTTTCTTTCGGCCTCTCTCTCTCCCCTTCCCTTCCTCCCTCTCCCTCTAGCCCTCTCTCCCTCCCCCTTTAGCCTCTTCAACGATGACAATGGGGCTATTCAAGCCCTCCCTTCCAGTTCTCTTCTCCTCCCTCCTCCCTCCGTCTCACCTCCTCCTCTCTCTCTCTTCCTCTCTCTCCTCCCTCTCCCCCTCCCTTTCCAGCTCTTCTTGCTTCCCTACCACCCTAAACGGCATGGTACAAACCCGTATGGTGCTGAAACAGATTGCAGCCGGTAAACCCTTCAACGAACCATGGATAGCATACATATTAAATTGATTGAAATAGCAAGAAACATGGCATCACACTGCAAATTCCAAATACGAAATTACAGTAAAAGAAGAAATAATCTTTCTAAATTCAGAATTTATTGTACGAATCAATTGTAAAATGACTCATTTATGTCATTCCTTACAAATTTAAATTGATTTAGAAAATGCCATTGACAAACATCAGTTCCTGTCCAAACTCATTAGAGGATAATTTTTCACTGGTGTTATGATGTGGAGCACTGGCAGTTCAAGATTGAATTGACAATTTAAAGAGTGAGGGAGATTTCTACATGCATTCATGCACTACATTAAAAAATATGGCACTTTCAAATTTCAGAATATTCACCGCAGATTTTGACCATCAACTTTTTGGACCAAAATACCCTCCTTTCTCCCATTTAGTGGCTAGATTTGTGGGAGGAACTTCCTACCCCAGTCTCTAGGACTGCAACTCCAGCTAGTTGGGTCAGATTGAGGGTAGACCCTAACAAATCCAGCCCCTATATCCCCTAATCACAACCAAATCCAAACCAGTCTCATATTCGGATTCTTTAACCGACCAACCCACCCCATCATAAGCCAGATTCAAGTTGGGCCAGGTTAGTGGGGTTAGTTTGGGTTGGGCCACATCAATCAGGTTAGATCAGGTTGGATAAAATTATAAGACCAAAAAAAAAGGTTTGGGACATTTTTGTTGGATTAATATCTATTGTGTTGCAGCCTCAACCATGAATCGGTTTCAATGGTATCCTAAAACATAGTTTAACAGTAATTATATAACACATACAAGTAGCCTATATATGAAACATAAATATGAACTGAAAGCACAAATATAATCCTTTTATCTATCCATACACTAGGGCAGGTCAGACTCAAGCAGGGTTCAAGCAGGTTTAAGCTCAACCCTAGTCTAAAGCAACTTAAGGTCAGATTTGAATTTTTGAGCCCAAGCCTAATCCAAATTTGGTGAAACCACGACCTAACACTACCCAACGAGTGGGTTGGGCAGGTAGGTTTGTGGTGTGCACTTGAGCTCAACCCAAGTTGCAATACTAGTGATCTCTCTCTTGCATGCACCAATCTTCCCAAACTTTGGGTGGTTCACCCTCCCCATGTCCGTGCATACACATCCACCTGCCTTGATTTCAAGATCTCTCTCTCCCCACGCATCTGTCCACTCTTTTTCTTAAAAAAAAAAATCCTTGCAATGCAGTTTCTCTCCCTTTCTCAAGCTTTCCATCTATCAATTTTTTTACTAAATTTATTGATGATTTTAGTGTGGACAAATCCCAAGCGCTATCAACTAAATTTTACTTTATTTTGATTATATTTATTTCATTTTTCATTTACCTTCTTCTTTTATATAAAACTGTATATCTAATGTTATTTTTAAAACTTATGCTTTAATTAATTTTTCTGGTCTGCATTGTGCATATGCCCTTTTGCTAGCATGATACACATACATGCAAATGTGTAAGTTTTCGTGTTTATAGGGCACAGTTATTGGAGGCGAAGCCAAATGGAGCATAGCGCATGCAATGGAACCCCCTAATTTTAGGAAGGCTTAATTACTTTAAAATCTTGAACTTTGGGGGTTTTCATTTTTATCCTGAACTTCGATTCATTGCAATTAGGTCATCAAACTTTTAAAACATTGCAATTTCTTTCTAACTGCTACTTCCATCTAATGGCCATTATAGAAATAGTCATGTGCTGTCACGTGAGATGCAGTAGAAGCCGATATGACATAAAATAACTAATGTAAAACCTTTATAAACTCTTTCTTCCTCCTTTTTCTCTTTTAGCTAGGTTTCTACTTCCCACTCCATCCTTTCTTTTTATCACTACCTCCTCTAAAACCCCACCACCTCCTACACTACTATCACTAACTCTATCTCTACCATTATCAACTCCAAAGCCTCCACCATGACCACCACCACCTCCGCTACTACCACCAAGTACACCATTGCACCCCGCATGACTCTTGAGAAGCAAGCCATTTTCATGGACTATATGCTACAAAAGGTAAATTTCTCTTACACAATCACCCATCGAAGTTATGAAACTCCTTCAACCATGCTAAGCCCACGTGCTTGTCTCCTTCCTAAACATCTAGAAGAGAAGGTACCAATGGTGTGGATTTTGGAGAAGGTAGTGGTGGATGAAAATAGAGGAAAATGGAAAGTAGAGACCCTAGCTAGAAGAGGAGGAAAAGAGGGAAGAAAGAGTAAACCCTAACTAGAAGAGGAGGAAAGGGAAGAAGGAGTTTAAACCCTATCTAAAAGAAGAAGAAGAGGGAGAAAAAGGAGCTCAAGATTCCACATCAGCTTCCACTAAGTGTCGTGTGATGGCACGTGACCATTTCCGTCACAATCTTTAGATGGAAGTAGTCACGAAAGAAATTGCAACATTTTTAAAGTTCAATAACCTAATTGCAACGAATTGAAGTTCAATATACAAATGAAAACCCCTAAAAAGTTCGCAATTTTAACGTAATTAAACCTTTTAGGAAACCACTAAAATTTCTAAAATTTGGGCCCTAAAATTGTTCTAAAAGAAACCACCACCACCCAACCCCCCTAAAAAAAAAGAGAAAAAAAAAGTTACACAAGGCCCCCCTAGTGGTACTATCCAATCTTTTATGGAGTAAATAGACCCTAAAAATTGCCAAAAATAGAAGAAAATTTCAATAAACCTCCAATTTCCATCTCTTTCAATCTCTCTCATATTGCATTTCCACCTCTCCCACATCTCTCTCTCTCTCATACATCCTCAAAAATTTCCCTCTTCCTCCAATCCCATGCATCTCTCTCCACTTAAAACTTTCTTATTCTCGACCAAAATATTAAAAAAACCCTGTCTTTATTTTAATTCTAACTTCCTCTTGACCATGTCCTTTATTTTTTCAAAATCTTGACAAAACAAATTCCTCTAAGTAACATTAGCTGAATACTACCAAAAAAAAACTTCCTTTACAATAAAGTTTCCCCCTCTAGGAAAAGCAAGTTGCTTGTTAACATATAATTCTTCTCGAAAGACCTAAGCATATAGATAGGATAAATGAAGGAAGAGAAACAAAGGAGTAAGAGAAAGAGAATGAATAGAAGGTTATTAATTTCTTAGCTTTACCTTTTATTTTCAATGCAATATATTATTTTGTTTTTAATAAATGAAGCAAAGAAATTAGAGTTTTCTTTATTATTTTTGTAACTAGATTTTTGGGACTTAGCAGAAGTTGACTTTTCCTGCATGTATTATTTATTGTTACAGGCAACTACTTCTTTAGAATTTTCCCATCCTTAATTATCTTCAAAATTCAAATCATCATTCAATATTGCTCAAATAAGAATTTGAAACATAATGGATGATATTCTACATTTTCATTGGCAATGTGGAGTAAATAATTTGTTGAAATAACTAAATTTGCCCACAAAATTTTTCATTATACATCTCAACATAAGAACAACTCCAATAAAAAATTATATACAAGATTACAACTTGCATGAATGCATTTATTTACATTTCAGCAATCGCTAGGGATCCCATTGGACAGCTATCATAAATTTACAACCACCCAACAAACACTTAAGTTGCTGAATGCATTAATCTGCAAGGATTAAAACTTGCCCCTCAAGGAACTCAATAACACTATGCACTATACTTAAAAAGAACAACCCACCTTTCTCACCCGCGACTTCTATTCATGTCATAAATAAAATAAGAATCTCCTCTAATATACACATAAACCAAAATTAGTTTGCTCAAATTTCACAATTTTCACGGCATATTCTTTCTCCTGCCGATCACAGGGATGGTAATGCTAAAACTATTTTAAGCATCTAGAGTAAAGAGAGGCAAAGAGCGGGTTTGTTATCTCAGACTTACATTACATAACATGCATGAGCAATACGTTAATAACCAATGGTCCTCCGTATGGGGCATTGTCCACCCTACATAAAGGACCAATTGCTGCATTTCAAGGCAATGTTTGGTTGCACAAAAAAAAAAAGTCCCAAATTAACTGAGCTAGCCTAGGACAAACTACCATAACCTTCTTGAAGCCAGAGTAGTTGTTCATCCTTTCTGGCTGCGTAGTTCTACTATGATCTATCCAAGTTAGGTGCGAAAGTGGCGTTTCAACGCTTTAAAATGCTCCTGTTCCCCAGGAAAAATGTGGGTTCTGAAAAGCTGCTTGGCAGAAGAAGCTGGAACCAACCATGTTACTTAACGTTCTTCTGCACTGAACTGAAGAGGGCCTAAAGGCTATCTATAATGGCCAACATAGCCATACTCTAGTTATGACTTTATGTATGGACCTCATTGTCAAACATTTCTAGTTATTTATGATAGTACATTTAATATTCATAGTTTATCTAGAAAGACTATCATTTAAAAACTCAGCAAATTAACAAATTTATAACATCTATGAGTAAAGCTATTTTGCGACGAGTCTCATTAGTATTTAGTGAATTAAGATTCCAAGTAGTATATCACTGTTCCAAAAAAGGCAATAAAATAAGCTGTATTTAACTAACATGGTTATGCCACCCAAATACTCATATGAATGTGGATACTAATAAGATATATGGGATGCAGAACTTTGCAAAATTTCAGATAGCAATCAGCAAGTTGTTAGATGCATTACCAATAAGATATAACCATATTTCTGCTAAAAATAAACAATAAGCAATTTACCTTAATAAAATAAGAGATGATGAACAAATGGGATGGTACACCTACACCTTAAGTACATCTTTCATCTTCAAAACACACCAAATTATGTCTCGTAATTTGTCATATGCTTTCTCCATGTTAATAGAAATCTTTCCAGTCAATAGCCTAAGCAAGAAATAAATCCATTGATGACCTTTCTGGGTTAGAGCTAAACTGGCGCCACAGACTTGCCATCATTTTTCATAACCTTCACCACATCACTCTTTCATAAATTTATACAAAGCTAAGAAGCTAACCAACAATTTTCATGCAACTATGTGCAACATCTTAAGCACACCAAATAGTTAAAAAATTGGCACATACAGTTATCCAATACTTTGCATTCATTAATGATCTTAAAGTTATTATGGCCAACTGTAATAGAGCTACATGAAAATACAGCCTATAGAAGGAAAATACCACAGGGTTGTTATTACTTGTAGTATCTACTATCTGTGCTGATGTTTAGTTCTAGGTGCCTTATTATTTTGCGTTATAATGCGAAATGCTTGCATGTTGGACCCTCTTTTCTTATTGCATTTAATAAGTAAAACCCTGGTGGGCACAGACAACATTGCTGCATCCACTGCTCTCCTAGGGAATATCAACCATTGATGCTACATTGCACGTGCAAAATACTAGTATAGCAATTTTAAGCTTATAAAGGCATCTAATAACATAACAGGAAAGCTGCATAAAGTGTACCTTTCAAGATTAGCTCCACAAAAGCAGAATGCAGATATTCCTTGTAGATGTTACCTTCCCTTGTGATTTTGTTCTCGTCTTATTAAACTTCTTGTATTGCTTTTTCAAGGAAACTTTGAAGACTCATCCCATCAGTTTTGACACCAAAGCCAAAAGTTTTCTTTCTTATCTTTTATGGCTCGTCAAAGAGCACCCATTAAACAACACACCCCCATAAACCTCACCATTAAACAACAGATCTCCCATAAACCTCATCATTTATTAAACAACACATCCCCCATACCAAAGCCATAAGTTTCTTTCTTATCTCTTTCATGGCTCGTCAAATAGTATCACTAAACAACACATCCTCCATAAACCTTATCACTCATTAACCTCATCACATCATTAGTAAGCCTCAATTCTCTTTTCTTCCACCCCAACTTCCATGCAGCACCCACCTGATATCCTGTCTTAACCTTTTGTCTGCAAATAGCAGCCTCTAGCTATAACCATCATACTTAAATACATTCAAGCAATACAATAGCACTAGAGAAATGCCATACAAGATAAACATTCTGTCTAGAGGAGCAAAATATTTGTGCTTCAAATTTTCAGAAGTCAGGGTACAAGTTTGATATTTTGACAAATGCATCCTCAGTGTGGAGAATAGGGATCGTGAAATACAAGTTACTCTGAAAATCCTTCACTTGAAAGAAATCCTAAACAAAAGGGAGATTCCTCTCAAGTAGTGAGGTTCCTCTACCTAAGGTTGTGAAGTGTAAAATTCCTCTTCCACAGTTTGGTTTATTGCTAATCTTGCTAAAACTACACAAGCATAATGAAATAAAATACAAGCAATAAAATTGGCATGCACATTCATATGCACATAAAACTAAATTTCTAAGGCAAATTTTGTCAAAAACTAAGAGAAATGCAGCATAGTCTTATCAAATGTGTTCGGGTGGTAGTGCATATCCTACACATCTATGTGCATGAGTTTAGGCATCTAAATTTCATATATATGCATTTGACACACATGCACAGTTAAAGAATTCAAGAAACCAGCGCAGCATAGTCTTATCAAATGTGTTCGGCGTGGTAGTGCATATCCTACACATCTATGTGCATGAGTTTAGGCATCTAGATTTCATATATATGCATTTGATACACGTGCACAGTTAAAAGACATTTAAGAAAGGTAGCATGCACATGCATACATAAGAAAGTCATACCAAGCAATTACTTTGTGAATTTTATTATAATCTTGACTGATAGTTTTGTCAATAAGTAGGAATGCATATTACAACCAAGTATGGATAGAAGAATTAACCATGCCATAATCAGGAGCAACAACATGACCCACATACCAGTCTCAGAACAGTGTTTCTTCCAAACTCTCCCCCATTCTCAAGTACATCATTAAGCGCACCAGGAAGAACCCTCCAGAATTCGTTAATAAACTCCAAACCCCTTCGCCTACTGTTCTGCAAAATATCATTGGCAAGATATAGAAAAGATACCCGCTGATCCCTTGGAGAACAACGAAATTGCCGATCCCATGTTTCCACAACTTGCCTCGCATTATTTCTATGGAAGATACACCAATGTGACAAAGCTTATTTGTGTTAAGTATGTCACTTCAAGATCAGTAAATGTATACCATGCTAGTAATGTATGACACATGGCCAAAGTTTTCATTCTTTCCTAATTGATGGAACTCAAAATATTTATGGCATACAAAAAAGTAATCTCACCAAAACCATGTGGAAATCAAAAATAAACAGAAAGAAAGGCAAAGAGTGCTTATATGCTTGCTTTTAGATTAGAAATGGTTTTGTTTATGTTAACTTTTAATAATGACCATCCCTGGAAAGAGAAGAAGGATCATAATAATGAGGAATTTCATCAAAATCTTAAAAATTTTTACGAAAGGAATGTAAGATGAAGTTCTATTACATAATTTTAGTAATTCCATACATGCAGAGCATTCAATAGGACTGAAGGAAAAACACCTCAAATGAAAGATAGTACCAAGTTTTTTAACAATACACTAAATATACATGGGACTATAAAAGCATCATATGTGGTGGTACCTTGTGACCCCTTGAACTTGCTATAGAAAAGTAATTCTCAGGAGATTGGATTTATTAGGTATCTGGCATCACCTGAAGACCCACTGGGTAGTACCTAGCCAAGTTCAATAAGTAATTCTGTACAAGCAAAAGGAATGTGCAATACACATGAGGAGAACAAGAACAAACATCCAAGAGGGATGAAGGAAGAGAGGGAGTTATCAAGATGTGAGCATGGTTGAAATGGGGAGTCTGTTTGAGAATCCTGAATTCCTATTTTCAGATTTTTTTACTTTCAAATTTTATGTTGTGATTACCTTTCCTCTTGCCTTAGCAGTATAAGAGGCTAAATTTAATTCTAATAATTTCTTGTTAACACACCATAAATGATAGCACATAGTAATAGTATTTGGTAGTGGATCCCTTGGTAGTGGAATTCCAATTTGCTGCTTTTTCAAGTTTACCATGCAACTCTCCTATTTACTATGTTAAGGCCCACCACTGATTTCCATAACTTTGAATAACCATATAGAAAACTTTCAATGAAGAATACTAACTAGTATGCCCAGAAGACAGCAAAATGCTAGAGCTAAAACAGTAGCAGGACAACTCCCTAAAACAGTAAATGGAAGTTGGAGAACAGGGTAGACAGCTCCAAGAAAGAATGGTGGTTTGGGTTAACAGTATCTCACTAGAATACAGGAGGTATTGCTGATGGATCCCTCCATAGTGTATCCCTTAGCAGTGGAATTCCAATTTGCTGCTTTTTCAAGTTTATTATGCAACTCTCTTATTTACTATGTTAAGGCCCACCACTCATTTGAATAACCATATAGAAACTTTCCATGAAGAATACTAACAAGTATGCCCAAAAGACAGCAAAATGTTAGAGCTAAAACAGAAGCTGGACAACTCCCTAAAACAGTAAACTGGAAGTTGGAGAACAGGGTAGACAGCTCCCAAGAAACGAATGGTGGTTTGGGCTAACAGTATCTCACTAGAATACAGGAGGCATTACCGATGGAGTATGCAGGGAAGTTATTGAAAGGTAATAGATTGTCAAAGAGAAGTATGGTTGCAAGCTACCATTCCAGCCAATAAGCCAAGAAAGGTTTGCAAAACATTCTAGAGAAATTTGTGCAAGACTAGCAAGGAGTAGCTCAAATGTTCAGAATGGTAGGTGGCAGCATTCTATACGCAGACCAAGCAGCCACTAGTCCACTACTTTATTCCCACAACCCCTCTTGTTCTAGTTCTCCTTCTATCTTCTTCATCTGCTTCACCTTCTCTTTCTCCTCTTCCTTCTGTGCACTCCCTAGTGCACTTCCTCTGCACTCCCTAGCCCACTTCCTCCTCTCAGTCCCACCTATCCCTTTGCATCTCATATTTTTCATCTTATTTTTTTATAATTTTTTTTTTTCAAGTTCCAAAACTTAGTGTTACCCACTTATCCCCTTTATGCATTTTGCTTTAAAAAATACTTCTGAAATGCAAACCACATTTGTGCCCTCATATGCACATACATACCTCATGCATTATGTAGTATCCCATTTGCTCACATAACACAGGATGTTTCCAGAACCCTAGTAAGTAGCATTAGTTGGCAAAATTATTGTTTAAAGGACACATAAGCACATAATAAACCATTAAATTTTTAGGCCAGGTTCTTATGGAAGAGAATTTTTTGGTGCAAATTTTGATAAATAATGAAGAGTTAGAACTGAATCACTTGCTTACTTATTTTGCCAAATCCAAATAGAAGACATTGTTCGAATCCTCTTGCTTAAGATGATGATAAGGAAGAATCATTCTGATCATCTGAGTGAGATGGCCACTTCAAAATCAGCTAAAAGTTTTCAGACAAAAGAATGTTGTGTTGGCAAAGAATAAGGGATTAAAATCCAAAGAAGGATATAATAATTTCAAAGGGACCTGAAATTAAAGTTTGTTTTCTAAAATGAAAAGAGTATGCTTATAGAATTGTTGGTCAATACACAGATGTGGTAACTTGGACTGCACTTAAGATGTGAAGTGTCCACGGTGTAGTCATAAAACAACACTTGGTAGCTAACATGCACATTGGAGGACCCCAAGCTCAAGAGAAATTAAGGGGAAAATGCACCTTATAATCTCAGTCCACAAAAGGGCCAATACCTTTCGTTTTACCAAGTAATAAGACACAAATTATTTTGGCTTGTATGAGAGGTGTGGGTCATGAAAAATGAATCAGGGTTTGATTGGCTTACTGGTAATGACACTAAATCAAGTTTTAGAAAATTCTAGAGAACTATAGTATTCAGTCTAGGGCTAGAACCCAAGTTAGATGGCTCTTAGAGTCAAGATGAGATTTAAATAGGACATAAATGATGATTCCAAATAACCATGGTACATATATATTTTGATTAATCCTAAGGAAAGAAATGGCAGCAGCGAAAAAGAAGAAAAACATATCCTAATTTGGGTCTCATTACAGCTCTTGATATCTAGATAACAGAACTTCAATGTGGATGTCCAACACTTTCCTAAATAACAAAATTGGACCAACAGAACCACACATAGAATGACTATTATAATTCAAAGAATCTTCATGACAATTTTAAAACTATATTTACCAAAGTAGGATCTGTACCAGTAAATTTACTCAGGACAGTACACTAAATACAACAATTAAATTAGAAAAAAATCCAACAATGAAGACAAATTTTAAAGATAAACTAACTTTTCTAATCCATAAGGATAAAAAGCATTTAAGCTTTGAGTCTCCAAAATTTTTAAGAATTTTGTGAAGAGATTAAGAATTTTATATGTGCCTGGAACAACAACACTAACATACAAGAATGTTACAGACTTTAGTTGGAATAATTATAATTGAAAGCTATTCATTACTAGGGCCTATGAATTATAATGAAAAATAGATATGAAAGTCTTCAAATCTATAAACAGTAACAAGAAGTGAATTTGACCTTGCAAAATATTGCAAGTGGAGGAGATCTTGTCTATAGTCTCTTTTTCTTTTCCCTTTTTTTTTCATTGGACTCCCGGGATTTGGGGGCAGGGTTAACGGAAAGGAAGATTCTTAGTGAAATCAAGGGCAGAGATGATAGAGAATAAATAAACGATATAGAACTTAGTCATAAGGAAGAAGGTACTGCATTGGTTCATCAAAAGATGACTCAAGTAAAACAACAGCTAGCGTATTTAAGATTTTGGCTGTACCAAACTATCAATTAATTTGAAAATTTTCAAAAAAAAAAAGATAAAAAAGTAATTGATCATCCATCCATGTTCCATCCTTCATAAGCAAGCATTATGTGGCCAGTTAAGTAGCCCTAATTAAATGTAAACCATTAACATTCTCTGTCATGCATTTTATTAGAAAAAGAACCATCCATTCGCTCCCTACATAATGACATAGTACAAAAGGATACTTTCTATGCTCTGCTGCGAATTATTCAGCTTGGCAAGCTTCTCCACCAAAATTTGTCCATTAAATGAACCACTCATTTTTTTGCAGTCTAAAGATCTACAAACTCAATCTGATCGAAACCCTACAAAGAAGAAAAATAAGAAAGGTCAGCTTATATTAGTTATGCCCTTCAAGAATGTAAAAGAAAAAGAGATGATATATTGAAGAAACAATAAATTGTTGGCATATCAAAATATAAAATCTGCCAATCCCCTGGCTATCATTTATATTCTTTTCAAGACAAGTCTAGAGATGAACGTAAACTAACTGGTAGCACTTCAGAACAGTGTTAGGACTGATGAGAAGGAAAGATAAGAGCCTAAAATAGCAAGAGAAAGCTTCAAGAGTGTCCTTCATAGAATATAATTACTTGTAAAAAAATGAGCATGGTGTTTGAACTTGTGACTTCTGAGACTTTAGTAAGTAAAATTCTGACATTACATGTTCCAAATTTGTATACATCATTCAGCTGATCTACTAAAAAGTAGCCTTCTTTGGTTATTTATCATCTTGGTGTAATGATTATACAAGGCTAAAAGTGTACAATAACATATTCTAGCACAGCGAAGTTTGCATGTTCAATCCACCCACCACAGCAACATACAAGAATAAATTTTGAAATTTATCCCTATTGTTATCTCAACTAAATATATAATATGGTGTATGCCTGTTAGGATGTAAAATAAGGCAAAAGACATGCCTGTAAAAGAACTTATAAATCTGATGCATATGCCTTACTTCATATAGTCTTCCAAGCAAAATTCGTCATCTCAGTACCGGATCACATACCAGTACCATCCTATTACAGTGCAAGTACACGGAACAGTATAAGACGGCAAAATATACCGAGGGTCAATATGGTACGAGACTGTATACCAATTCAGTATCTGTACAATACGATATGTCTGGTACAATATGGTACCAACTGGTATGGTAAACCTTGCTACCAAGTCAGCCTTGAGGCATGTTTACATCAAAGGATGACATTAGGGTAGCAATGTCACCTATCATCAACCAAGCTTCACAAGCATGAACTTTGGCAATTAGTTCCCTCAAATCAACTATTAGTCACTTGGCCTATACGCTTTTCAAAATAAAAAGTAAAAATTATATTATTAAAAAAAAGAAAAACACGACTTACAGGCTAATTTTCACCATTAGTGATCACAGTAGCCAGCAGAAGGTTTATCTAAGATAGTGCCCGAAGCCATCTGAATAATATAAGGAACCTAAATGGCACACATTCATCACCAGAATAGCTCTGAACTTCTCGACAGTACCATCAAATTCATCATCTCAAATAAAGCAATTTGTGCTACCTTTTAACTCGGAAAAAAAAAAAGAAAGAAAAGAACAGAAAAAGAACCAGTCTTGATTTGTCGCACAATAACATAGGACAAGGATGACAACAATTCTCAAGAAACAATTCCAAGAGAAAAGATCAATTTTTTATCTCATACGAAAAGACTTCATATGCCGTTTCTCTTCCCTAATGTACGAACCCTCCCCCCCACCACCCAAATTAAAAATTAAAAATTAAAATTAAAATTAAAATTAAAATTAAAATTAAAAAAAAAATCAACAACAAAGCCACTGAATTCGGAGATAGGGTTTAGAGTACCAACAAAATTTCTTCGGGGAAGAAAAAGCGAAGAAAGAAAATGCTCGGGCAAGAAAAAAAATTAAGGGAATTAACCTGCCAGTCCGAATGCCACACGAAAAGAACCGTGAACGGTAAAGCGAGCATCGCCAAAGCCCACGGAATCGTTCATTCTTCTTGGGGGCGGCTTCTCATGATGGCTCGAGGAGCGGGGAGGAGAAATTTAGGGTTTGCGTAAGTTCTTAACCGGTGAAATGAGATGAGAGCGATTTGTGTTCTTCGCTAACTCTCGATCTCAAACCCACTGGAAGAAGGAAGAGGAGCGCGTGGGGCTGAGAGAAGCTATGAGCGGAGCTAATGAGGTTCCTACGGTTTCGAATGAACGGGTAAAATATGACTCCTTTGTCCCCCAAACACCCTACTTCGTTCTCTAACTAGATTTTGGACTCATGTGATGTGTGTGAGAGGGGAACGAAAGGCTGTGATTCTCTCGTGAACTTGGGAAAAAAACGTAAGGCTCACAATTTCGACTGGGAAAACTTTTTCTGTTTATTTGGAAAAAGAAAAGAAAAGAAAGAAAATTCCCCATCTTGGAGCGGGTTAGTGGGCTGGGCTGCATATCTTAAAGCCCGAAGTGGATATGGAGGACGATACCCTTTTGCCCACCGGCCCATGAAGTGTATATTGCAAATTTGCAATAGAAATATGGAATAGGATAGGTATTCCACTCTTTGGTTATTCCACTTCTAAACAAATAAGGAAGAGCTTATTTACTGGACACATTCATTAAAAGTGGGTGATGCTTAAATGTAGATTCTATTGATGTCTGACTAGATCTAAATAATAGCAGTGGTAATGTTATTCGGTCTAAGGTTTATATAGCATCATATCATTTACGGACCACAGTTGATCTTTATCCGTTGCTATAAGAGCAATGGGACTTTTTGGAATACTACTTAAAATATATTTGCCTTTTAAGAATATAATTAAATGTATTGTAACTTATAATCATTTAGTACTTGATTTTTGTTGATTTTTCAAGAGCTTATTTTTAGATTTTAAATTTGATTTTTATTGTCATACATTCTTGAGTTTATAAGGCAATACCAAAGATTCTCTTACATTGTCGTAACATTATCGAATCTTATACCAATTAAGATTTCTCTAAACTCGCATATCTAGTCTTCTTTTCTCGATTAAATCCAATCTAATAGATAAAATTATAACAAAATATTGTTCGCATTGATTGGAAAAGATTAAAGTGACTCAAGTGAATATTACATCTAAGAGCGTTTAAGTGCACGAGGCTCCTACCATTGTATAATCTGAGAAGAACCACAGCCTTCATCATGGACAAAATTTTTTTTGCATGTTCAAATCCATCACACCAAAATCATACTGGCACAACCTTACTATTGCACTAAGATCTGTCCTCAAACAATAATATATCTGATGATGGTGTCCTAGGGATTCTAAAAGGTGTGGATGCCATGAAGAGAGGAAATCAAAGGCTTTGTCAAGTTATTCTAAGATTAGGAGAAGTATTCTAGTAGGAATAGTATTTCAATATAATTGGAGAATTACGAATAACTCACGATATAAATGAAAATGCAAATTTTATTTTAATATTTGATTGCTGTGATGGATGGTATAAGATGGCCATTATAAAAATTATTTTTCTCTCACAAAGGGAGCCTAACATGTAATAAAGAGAGATCACATGGATTCATATATATTTCTTAAAAGATTTTGGTTGGAATTTGGATTGATGTAGGTTTAGAAGATTTGAAATTGACTATAAAGGCCAAAAAAAGAAGAAAATTTAATGGTCGGTCCATTAATGGATCAAGCCTTAATCTTTAACCTTTGTAGACTATTTCTAAAACATCTAATCCACATATAAATAAATTTAATTTCAATCATCGAAGGATACAGATGCTTTCTATCATTCCCGATCCCTTCTTCTCCATCACTCCTAACTTTCCCACTTTTCCATCCATTAAAATATCTATTCTTATCAGTCTCGATGCACTCATTTCTAGCCTGTAACGACTCTACTTCTCCTCTTTGTTATCTCACCATCTCTTTAACGTGAGTGGGTGCACCCTAATCCTTCTCTCTTCTCTCCTGACTTCTAATTCTCTCATCCATTCTACATATTCAATCTCATCGGTCTCGACTTGCTCATTTCTAGCCTGCAATGACTCACCCATCTCTCCTCTTCACTCATTCTCTCACATTTTCTCTGGCATGCATGGATGTTTTCTCCAGCATGTGTGGGACCGATCATCATCTCTCTAGCCAAATAAATCGATTGGTTTGCCTCATCTACCGATTCTATATTAATTGTATTTTTTTAGACCTAATTTTACTTGCATTATTGTTATCATCTATTATGTACCAAGATTTATTTGAGAATATTGAATTTGTCGAGCAATAAGGGTCTTGATTTAAATACCTATCACACTTAAAATGGAACAAAGAACAAGGTGCATCTATCATTTTTTTGTTCTATATTTCTAATTTTAAAAGTCCTTTTACTAAGAGTATTCTACATAGTATACCATTATTTCTCAATATGTTGCTAACTAGTTAGCACTAAATAAAATTTAAAATATATGTACAGTCCATCACTAGATAGACTTAAAATCATGAATCAGAAAAAAGTTACAATAACTTAAATGAAATATTTAGATCTTTAACATCATAAGTATTCTATCCCTTTCCTATGATACTTCATGAAAACATATATTACCAAAGTAAGATTCCCAATCAACTAAACACCTAGCTGATGCAAACCACTTCTTCATCTCTTGTCCTTCCAGAGAAGTTATCCAAAACCTCATGGCTATGGGAGACATCCACGGGAAGGGTTTCACTCTTATTGTCAACTACTGGGATCAGCACAGAAATTCATCTCCTCATAACCTACGATTCAAGATATGCGCCAACCTCTTAGATCTGCCTCTAATGTGCTGGAATGTAGATGCTATTGCTACCATTATTTCTAGCTTTGGTATGCCATTTTGGGCCAATCGATCCAATATAAGGTGGGATGACATCACGAGTTTCGACATCCAATTCTACTATGAAGACCTTGCAGATATTCTAGAGATCATTCAAGTCATGATAGGTCCTCGCACTCATACAGTTAGACTGATCGTCAAGTTCTCCTAGCTAGAAATCCCTCCATTCAAAGACTCTGCCTCCAACGATGAAGATCCTGATGACTTGGATGAAAGCGAATGCAATTTTTGGTTTGGGTCTCTTGCCAAAAACCAATCATCGGACACCTGGAAGCACCACCTCCAACAACCTGATTTTGCATCATCTAAGAAAGGAGCTCCCAACATCGGTGACCATCAGCGACACCATAATCCTGACTCTCTCTCTCCTATCCTTGGTGCAAACTTAGTACCACCTACTTCTCTAGACATCTTGATGATCCTAAATCGTGTCCCATAGGCTTGTACCCTATTCACCCTGAACCCTAAGCTAAACTTAGACTGGCTTTTCAACCCGCTTTATTTTTTTAATGGATATCTTAATGGTCTTGAGAAGCCCTTGTTTCAAATTCAAAAGTGGCAAACCTGAACAATCTTGCCGACACCACATCCTACCTCATTATGAGTGAATCTTGCCTACCTTACCTCACACTCAACATGAACGAGGGAAATACCAATCTCATTGCTCCTAAATCAGCAGTCACTATTAACCATCTGAACCCTATCCCCACAACCAAAATTTCTTATCATTGCTGTCAGTGCTCAGCAAGCCTAGCCCAAAAAGTGCCCCTAGTCCTAGTCCCTACACCTCAAATAGTAAGAGAAGCCCAAGACTGAAGGCCAAAAAACTCAAAGCTCTAGGTTTGGCTGACTCCAACCTGAACAACCAGGACGTCCTCTTTATCAACTCACTCACATCAGGCAACATCATTTGACTCACTAAGAAGTGTGGTATTTGTTGGAGGATCTGGTACTACTCATTGCGGTGGAAAGAAAGAACAAACAATAGACAAAGTTAAATATGTGGATAAGGCTTGTCTCCAGAGGACATGCAAGCTTCATTATAAGAAAAAAATTTACAAGAGGAGATCACACCCTCAACTCTTATACACCAATCCCTCTCACTCTCAACAAGAAGCACTCCCTCACAAAGCTCTCTCTAGAAGATCTTCTGAAACGATCGTTGTCCGCTACCTGACAGTCTGCCTAAAACCTCCTATTTTTGGTCTCTGCTGGTGCCTTTCAAGGTTTGCTACTGCTGTCAACCACCTTGCTTCCACACTATTCTCTGCTACCCACAGGCCTTCTTAAAGGCCTCAAACAGAGTTCAATCTGCATCCAAACAGGTCTCCGAACTTCTGCCCAAACTCAAAGAATTCTCTGACCATCAAATCAAGTCTCAAATCAAGCTGCTCGCATCCCTGGCTATTAGATTGTGCAAATCAACCTCTTTGCACCTGTGCACCGTCCATAGACCGCATCTATGATGAACCACACCGAGTCCCAGGGAACCACATCGCCCGTCCTATCGAATTCCCACCATGCACCGCATGAAAATGCAATAGACCTTTAACTAGTCTATGCCTCGTGCGTAGACTGCATGAAATGCAGAAGAAATGGCCATGGACCGCATGTGGACCACTCCCAATCCACACGGCCCCCCATGGACCGCACCAACCTCTCTGGTGCGATAGATCACGGTACGCTGTGCCCCGCTTGGGCCTCCCACGCATGCTCGTGCACATACGCTAGGCCTGCATGTCTGTGTGGGTTCGTTGGACCATGCCCAGCTATGGGCCAGCCCCTCCATCGGGCTATTCTTCACGTGGGCTTCCTTCCTAGGCTTCTTCTTGCTGTGGACCTTGCTGTGGGCTCCTTATAGATCGAATTCGAGATATTTTTCTCAATAATCTCCATCTTGACTCGACAATCGACCTCCTCCTAACTCTAAAAGTCTTTTGAATGATATCATCTCCATATCCTGGGGCATGCGTCTGCTAATCATGGATGGATAAATATGAAAGTCGAGCCAGATCGCTCGATCCTATCTCTATCGTATATTGTACTCCTCTTGACCTGAGATCTACTCGAGATAGCCTCCTGCGGTAATAGAAACTTCACCCTATGATGTTGCCTATCATCCTCTCGAATCTTAGGTCTTGTGTCCGATCCACCTACTTCTGGAGCTCCATCTCGCACTAGACTCTCACTGACTTCTGAAACTCCACCTCGCACTCAGCTCTCTGTCGAGAGGTAATGTCCTCCATACTTTTTTGCACACATCACAATCCTACTACCATACAAGACCTTTAGGATTCCTCCATCAACTCTCCACTTGTAGTCAGTCGAATCCAATCTCCTCAATGAGTACGGATTCCTTTGAAACTGGGTATGTATCGGATCTCATCCAATTTTTGACTGTTCCATCATGTACCTTCATGCTGATGGTCCTACTGTCCTCGATCGCGCAGCTCGATCCATCCAACAAGTGAACAGTATCCTCACTGCTCTTTAGAATGTCAAACAGCTCCTCTCTGCAACACACATGATACGAACATACAGAATCCATAATCCACTTATGGGAAGAAATAGATACCTCATCTGAGACTAGAAGAACATCATTGCTGTCTTCTGTATCACTATCTGCCATCGCCATGATAGTCTTCATCCGATCTCTGAGCTGTAGGCAATCTCTGACATGATCTCCCAACTCGTCACACTAGTAGCATCTAATCTTGCTCGAGTCCCTCATCCTGGACTTGGACCGCCTATGTTGCGATCCTCTACCACTTCATCTTCTGCTATCACTACCTCTAGACACCGTCATGCTGAGTCACCACCTGAACTAAAGGCTCAATTCTCCCATCTGAGAATATCATTCTAGAGTAAAACAGAAGTTACCTCCTCCATCTTGATGGTGCTCTTTCCCATTAGAAAAGTAGTTACTAAAGACTCAAAAGAAAGAAGAAGTGATCAAAGCAAGATCAATGCCCTGTCTTCACCTTAACTTTCTCACCAATGCTGAGGAGGTCAGTGAGGATCTTCTGAAAGTTTCTAAAATGCTCCTACATGCTCTGTCCCTCAATCATCTGTAGCTGATAAAACTACTTTCAGAGGAAGAGAGCATTGGTGAGCAATTTTGTCATATACATCTTCTCGAGCTTCGATCATATTGCTGTCAGAAAAGTCTCACCAAACACATGGATCTCCACATCATCCGCTAGGTACAAGTAGATTATACTCACCGTCTATATCTGAAGCCACCTCCAATCCTTCACCTCCATAGTAGCTGGCTTCTCTTCGCACAAGAGAGCATCGATCAACCTCTGTTGGATAAGCACATCCTTCACTCTCACTTATCATAAAAGAAATTGCTCTTTTCATTAAACCTGCTGATCTCTATCTTGATTGTGCTTGACTTCTCTATCTTCTTCAATCTTGATCAACACTGCTGCAACATGTACTTTGGTACCATCTGGCTCTGATACTACTTGTGGAGGATCTAGTACACTTATTACGGTAGAAAGAAAGAAGAAACAAGAGACAATCAAATACGTAGATCAGTCAAAGACTTACCTCCATGGGACATACAAGCTTCACTATGAGAAAGAAAAATTTACAAGAGGAGATCCACCCTCAACCCTCATATACCAATCTCTCTCTCTCAATAAGAAGCACTCCCTCACAAAGCTCTTTCTAGAAGATCTCTTGAAATGATCGCTGTTTGCTACTTGACAGTTTGCCTGAAGCCTCCTGCTTCTGCTCTTTACTGACACCTTTCAAGGTCTGCTACTGTCAAACTATCTCACGACCACACCATTCTCTGCTGCCCACAGGCCTTCTTAAAGGCCTCAAATGGAGTCCAATCCGCATCCAACATGTCTCCAAACTTCTGTCCAAACTTAAAGAATTCTCTGACCATCAGATCAAGTCCCAGATCAAGCCGCTCGCATCCTTAGCCATTAGATCGTGCAAATCCAGCTCTCTGCGCATGTGTACCACTTGTAGATCGTGTCTACGGTGAACCACACCGAGTCTCAGCGTGCCACATCATTCATCCTACTGAATTTTCATCGTGCACCATGTGAAAATGTGGGAGACCTCTAAGCGATCCATGCCTCATACATGGACCACATGAAATGTGGGAGAAATGGCCATAGATGAGGTCCACGCAGCTCCCCATGGACTGCCCCAACCTCTCTGGCATGGTAGACTATGGTATGCGGCTCCCCGCCTGGGCCTCCCGCATGCTGTGGGCTGAGCACCCTAGCGCACGTGCACTGGGCCTACGCGGGCAACTAGGCTTGCCCATCTGCACGGGTTCATTGGGCCGCACCCAACTGTGGCCAACCCCCCCCCCCAATAGGCTGTTCTTCATATGGGCTTCCTTCTTGGACTTCTCATTGTTGTGGAACTCGTTGTGGGCTCCTTATGGATCGAATTCGAGGCATTTTTCTCAACAATATTAGTGTATCATCGGAGGGCACCATTCTCAAGCTCCAGCAAATGGAACTTCTCAGATGCAGGGATCTTAATGTCCGTCAGATCCCCTCGAATGTTGCCTAGACTCTGAAAAAGATGCAAAGGTCTCTACCCTCCACGGACACCCAAAAAATAGCTGATCCCATTTTGCTTATGTTGGCTATCATGTACTTGGTATCACAAGAACCCTGCAATCTATGCTTAAAGCCACTCTTTTGTAATCCATTTTGCCTTTGGCTATTTGAATCATCTAATAATAGAGATCTCTACTATATGATGAATTTTCATTTATCTGATATAGTCTCTTCTTATCTTTGACAGCATCTGTTGCCCAACCAATACCAATGACTGTTCTTTTTTGGAATGTAAGGGGAATGGATAGGGAAAAAGAGAGGAGACGTCAAGAATGTCGTTTGGCGCTCTAAATGTAGAATCATATGCCTATAAGAAACAAAACTAGAAAACATCTCCATAAACCATATCAAATCATCTTGCGGACAAGCCTTCTTAGTTTGGCATTGCAAAGAAGCTCAAGGATCATCGAGTGGCCTTCTAATCTATTGAGATCCATCCTTAGTATCTGGAGTTCCAATCCACACTGGTGATTATTCAATCATGACCCACTTTTCATCATATGAAAATGACTTTCATTGGGCCCTAACAAATGTATACGTATGGCACCATCGTCATCACCACTCCCACTTCTTCAATGAGCTTCTTCACATCAAGACGACACATCATGGTCCCTGGGTGATAGTGGGAGACTTCAACGTAACCTGCTATACCTCTGAAAGAAGAGGAGCCCAAAGTAATAGAGCAGCTTCCAAAGAATTTGACGCTCTCATCAACCAGCTTAGACTGATTGAAATCAATGCTCCAAATAGGAAGTTCACTTGGACAAATTTTAGAGAAGAGGCTAGTCTGGCAAAGCTTGACAGAAGCTTCATCTTGTTTGAATGGCGCAGCCAGTATCCTCTAACATCCCTCTCTCCCCTAGTAAGATCCGCTTCAGACCACACTCTCTATTTGCTTTCCTTCACTGCTAACCATAAGATAGAAACAAAGAGCTTCAAGCTTTTATGATTTGAAAATGCTTGGTATCTCCAGCAAGATTTTGAGAGTCTAATTAAACAGTGGTGGCAAAGTACTCCATCTTCATCGGAAGTAGTTTCTAACCTAGTGCAGAAATTATGTTTCATATGCTCTTGCTGAGAGCATGGAGTAAAACAAATATAAAAAATTTACGTCATCAAAAATAGATTTAGAATAAAAATCGAAGCCTTAGATAACCTAGAAGAGAATAGAAGTCTGACTACTGAAGAGAGAAGGGAAAGAATCAATCATTAATCCCAACTTGAGATGTTAATCCAATAAGAAGAAATTGATTGGAGACAAAGATCTAGACAACTGTGGCTGGCCGAGGGAGACAGAAATACCAAATAATTTTACATTTGTGTATCTAATAAGTATAGGAAGAATTTTATCACTGAAGTTCACAAGGATGGCAACATATACCATAACCAGCTAGAGATCCACAAGGCTTTTCGTGACTGTTATTCTGAGCTCTTAGGTTAGGCAGAGGACCCCACACTGGAAGCTAATTAGGAGATATTATATTCTAAAATAACTTAGATCTCAGTCAACTCAAGAACCCATTCACAGAAAAGAATTAAAGATGCAGTATTTAATCTCCCAGGAGACAAAGCTCCAAGACCTGATGGATTTTCAATTTCATTCTTTCAAAAGCACTGACAGTTGCTTAAACCAGATATCATAGCTTTTTTTGAAGCTCTATATAGATCGCTATCAGATTTATGGAGATTAAACCACACAAACATCGTTCTAATTTTCAAGAAAAAAGAGTGTATCGATGTTAGAGACTACCACCCACTTAGTTTAGAAAATAATATCATTAAGATACTCTCAAAAGTCTTATCCACAAAGCTTGGGCATGTCATAGATTCACTGATATCAAAAACACAATCGACATTCATTAGCAATAGAATGATACACGAAAGCTATATTTCAGCTGTCGAGATCATCTCATATTGCAAGCAGAACAAAGAGCTTCAAGCCTTTTCAATTTGAAAATGCTTGGTATCTCCAGCAAGATTTTGAGAGTTTAATTAAATAGTGGTGGCAAAGTGCTTCATCTTCATCAAAAGCAGTTTCTAACCTAATGTAGAAATTGTGATTCATGCACTCTCGCTTGAGAACATGGAGTAAGACAAACATAAAAAATTTGCATCATTGAAAATAGATTTAGAATCAAAAATCGAAGCCTTAGATAACCTAGAAGAGAACAGAAGTCTGACTATTGAAGAGAGAAGGGAAAGAATCAATCATAAATCCCAACTTGAAATGTTAATCCAATAAGAAAAAATCTACTAGAGACAAAGATCTAGACAACTGTGGCTAGCCAAGGGAGATATGAACACCAAATATTTTCACATTTGTGCATCTAATAGGCTTAAGAAGAATTTTATCATCGAAGTCCATAAGGATGGCAACATATACCGTAACCAGCCAGAGATCCACAAGGCTTTTCATGACTATTATTCTGAGTTCTTGGATTCAATAGAGGACCCTACACTGAAAGCTAATTGGAAGGTATTATACTCTGAAAACAACTTAGATATAAGTCAACTCAAGAATCCATTCATAAAAAAGAATTAAAGATGCAGTATTTAATCTGTCAAGAGATAAAGCTTCGAGACCTGATAGATTTTCAATTTCATTCTTTCAAAAATACTAACAACTGCTTAAACCAGATATCATAAATTTTTTTGAAGCTTTATATAGATCCCATCAGATTTATCGAGATTAAACCACACAAATGTCATTCTAATTTTCAAAAAAAGAGTGTACCAATGTTAGAGACTACTGCCCAATTAGTTTAAAAAATAGTATCATTAAGATACTCTCAAAAGTCTTATCCACAAGGCTTGGGCATATCATAGATTCACTGATATCAGAAACATAATCGACATTCATCAACAACAGAATGATACACAAAAGCTATATTTCAACTATCAAGATCATCTCATATTGCAAGAGGAATAAAGAATAAAAAATTCTCTGTAAAGTAGATTTCAAAAAAGCATTCGATCGGGTTCCTAGCACTTCCTCAATCAACTACTGAAAAAATGAAGCTTTGGATACAAATGGTGAAGATGGATACTCTCAGTGCTTCAAACTGACATATCCTCACTCATCATCAATGGTGAAAAGAGAAAACCATTCGGCAACAGAAGAGGTTTGAAACAAGGCAACCCTCTTTCGTCACAATTATTTATCCTTATTGCTAATATTTTAAGTCGAATGTGAACCAAGATAGCTGACAACAACCTAATAAATGATCTCGGGCCTTCTTCATCAGATGAGAAACTAAATGTTTACAATACGCTGATGATACAATCTTATTCTGTAGAGTTGACAAGAGAGATATCAACACTCTTAAAATCATTCTGTACACATTCGAACTTCTTGATGGGTTGAAAATAAATTTCAGCAAATCCAATATCATCAGTTTTGTCCTGACAATGGAGACAATAGAAACTTTCACCAAGATGATGAGATGTTCAGCTGTCCACTTGCCGATTAACTACTTAGGCATACCTTTACACAATGCACCTCTGAAAGTATATGAATGAAACTTTATTCTGAAAAAATGAAGAAAAATTCACGGGCTGGAAGCATAGAGTTCTATCATTAGCTGAACGTTTAACACTCACAAACTACATCCTTCGTGCTATCCTGATTTACTGGATGTATGTTTTCCTGTTATCTGATTCGGTTATTCAAAAAATCAACACTATTTGCAGGAATTTTTTGTGGAGAGGAGGAGAGCACTGTGGAATAGTTAAGCATCTTACAAATTGGGCAATGGTTTGCCACCCTAAATATATGGGAGGGTTGGAAATCAGGAACATTAAAACTCTGAATCATTTTCTACTTCTAAAATGGTGACAGAATCTTTATACATAACCGAAAAGATCCTGGATAAAGACAATACAAAGTATATACTATAGATTTGATTTATCGCTGCCCACTATCAAATCAACAATAAGAGCTGCTTCACCCTTCTGGAGGGGAGCTCTAAAACTCTCCCAACTCTTCCAAGACTTCACATCTTCAAAAGTTGGTAATAGGAGAAACACATCCTTCTGATACGATGTTTGGGCAATGAAAACATCTTTAGGCAAGGTTCTACGCGACCTTCAATTAATACTTTGCAAATAATCCTTCAGTTAGCGTTGCTGGATTCTTTACCCATAATGATTGGCAATCAATCTTCAATGTCCCACTAAGCTATGCAGCCACAGAAGACTACCTAAAGCTCATCAACTATCTCTTAGATGTAAGATTAACAGCAGATGAAGATATCAGAATATGAAAGTGGTGTAAGACAGCGAAATTTAGTGTTAAAACATATTACCTCTTCATTATGGATGGAGGAGTATACCAAGTCATTGAAAATCATTATGGATTCTACCACTTCTTGAAAAAGTCAAGATTTTTGGTTGGCTGACCTACCATAACAAAATCCTAACAAAAAAATCCTAAACAAAAGAGACTACAGATCGATTAGTTATGCAAACTATGCTATGATGCTGATGAGACTGTAGACCACCTCTTGCTGAACTACACATTCTTTACAATCTTATGGTCATCTGTAATGCAAGGGATATGCCACCCATAGTTGCTAATGAGCATCACCCAACTTTGGGAGGATTGGATCTATAAATTTCAGCATAAAGAACAAGGCATCGCAATCGCTTCTCTCCTCTTAACAGTACATTGGATGATTTGGAAAGAACACAATAATAGAATATTTCACTTCGAGGCCTTCTCAGTGTAAGAGATAGCAAAGAAATCAGCTCATGTATTTGTGGATTGGACGTTGTTGGCCATGCAAACAGAAGGACCAAAGAAATCACATCTGAGAGATGTGCTAAAGAGATTGCACATCCAGATTATAGAGCTAAGAAAAAGATGGGCACTTCGGCCTTCGATTACCCATCAAACTTCTAACTACCTATTCCATCTAAATATTGTAGAAAGTCGATGACAGTGCAAAACATAAACTAACCTGAAGATCCTGACGAAAGAGAAGAATAGTACTTACGAGCTCTTCTCAACTAAGCTGAAAACTACGTTATTTGCTTCGCTATTCAAACACCTTTTCTTAACCCACATATATCCATCACATCCTCCAATTAACTCACCTATACATTACCTAGGATCCTATTTAATTCATTATGTAGTCGCTTCAAACGTCAACTATCTCTGACACCACATGAAACTATGTACATTTTAACATATCAATGAACGAACCTCGAGGAAAACACCTATTCCTCCTGAATTTCAAAAAAAAAAAGACATGCTTACTATGATATTACTATACAATACTAGTTAATATCGTTTGTCAAAGTTAGCAAGACCAATAATTAAAGCATGATATTTTAGATAAATATACGTTTCTAGTCTTACAATGATGTTATTAATAATTATTGTTTAAATGTGACTTGTAATGCAAAGAACTATGATGGAAAGTCTAAAAAGAAGGAGCTATAATTTGAAAACGTGAAGCATGCTTCAAGTTCAATGAGAGGCAAAGTACCTTCCCTTGGTCCCAAGAATATGGTCAATGGAAGGTGCTACTTCACCCATTATGTAAATGTTGCAGTTATCCTTATGGAGTTCACGTCTAAGAAGTAGAAGAAAAGGGCGATTGGCACTCCATTTGGCCATATACTCTCGCTTCCATATCCCAAGCAAAGCAAACCAATACTAAATATATTGCTCTCCTTCTAGGATGATAAGGAGGAAGGCTTTTAGTTTGTAAAATGTCAGTGCCTTTTATGGAGACTGATTTTGCCCTCATCTTTGATTTATGGATGATGGGTGATAAGATCGAGCTACATAAGGAGAGAAGGGTTCAATCCAACCTCATCACTTGTTTTTTGATGGTAACCACAAAAGGGCTACTAGGCATGTAGTGAAAATAATTGAAGTGTCTTGTAGAAAATCTTTTATTGTGCCCATCCTTCTTGAATCGTCCATATTCTATAGTTCTTGATAACTCTTCTATGAAGGTCTTCTTTCTTTTAGGCCTGCCTAGTCGAGTCTTCATATTAAGAGATAAAATATGTATCTTGTTTGTCGTACTCTGGGACTCGTCAATATTAGAAATTGGATTAATAGCTTTGGTATATGCTACTCTATATATTTCAGCTTGAAATAATTATTGATAGCATGATAAAATGATCTGTTGGCCTTTTCGATATATGCACATGCATATTTATATGGCATGTGAAAGATTCATCATTCACCACAAGAGTAGGTGCATTTCTGGAGGTCAACCTTGCATGAATAAATTGTATCCTTTACATCATATATCATAATGTTTGATATAAATGCGGATAATCTCCGATCTTCATTTGTGTTTCTCTACAAGTCTTACTCAGGATCCAAGCAAATTAAGAGGGCTTTCGATACTGTAACCTCAAGTAAACAACGCATCGCTTGCATAATTTAAAGTCTGATATGATCAACTATCTGAGGAACAAAAAGATATCGAGCCTCCAAGATCCAACTATTGAAAAACTATATCATATTAGATGTCATGATATCCTAATACGGATTTGAAAAGATTGTATTTGCCCAATGTTTCGACTTCACAAGCATGATAAAGTTTCTTATTCTTTGGCATCCACCGTACGTAAGTTTGCTAATTAATTTCTAGAAAACCTTCAACTGTGAAGTATATGCAACAATATTTCTAATAAATCAGCCACCCTCTTTCTCTTAGTTGTGCGATAATGGACAAGCATCTGCATACACAATAATCAAAGAATCACATATGGGACCAATAGTATCATAATGTGCATAGATATTTAAAATTGTAACTTAAAATTTAGAAAATGATGTTGCATATCTAAATTTGAAGTTGTCTTTTATATGTTGGACGCAGTGTTAACTTTCATGAAATTATTTTGGCACTATATATTGGACGCAATGTGAGTGTTAACTTTCATGAATTATTTTGGCATTACTTTGATAAGTCCTTAATATCTATCCATCATAATCATAATTATTGTCCATGATAGTTGGTGCAAGTATCTATCACTCTTTTTAAAATCTGACAAACTAATCCTAATTGTTATCAATTCTGTATGAACAATACCCAATTCTATAGAGAACATATCATCATTTGTATCTTTGCTAATGGCACCAAGTAGTGTTCCTCCATTCTTATGCTTAATAAATATTCTACCATGAATATCAGAGATCTACATCTTTTATGAAACCTTTGATTGAAGCATGAAATGAAATAAATAGGTATGTGAATTGACCTTAGGTTTCATACTCCACTATGCTGCCAGGTTTGATTTGAAGAATGACATCACAATAATATTGTATATGTTCATAAGATAGTGATTGTTGACTATAGAGCTCTTTTATATCAATCTCCTTCCCATGTCAAGCTGATGATATGTCAATTTTGTATCTTATTTTTGATGAATATTCCTCATCATATTACTAGGCCGATACTATAGCATATCTTGAAGCTTATCATTCATAATATTAGAAATTCAGTGCTGCGAACCTTAAGATGAGACCAAACTTGCAACCCTCTTCTGCATATATGTTCGTTGTTTATTATTTTAATTGTAAACCTTTTTGTTTTCTAAGTTGAGAAGATGAATATGCCATCCATATCCTTTTTATACATATTCTCTAATCACATGCCAACAATCATTCTTTATAAATATAAAATTTCTGCAATTGATGATGCAGAAGTTGTAGATTGTATCACAAAGTTTTCCACATCCTCAAACTCTTGACCTAAACACTCTATGGAGTTCTTCCAAGCATCCAAAGTGTTCTTAGACTTGGTCTCTCTTTAATTGTAGCTCTTGTTTCTTCAATAACTCGACTAAAATTACTCAAGCCGCCAAACAAGAAAAGATTAGATGAGTTACTCTTTGATGTATTTTACAATGGCATATATGGTTAATATTTTGGGATGGATTGCTATCCCTATAATATAAAAAGAGCATTCTTTAATATATTAATAACCAATTTTATGCTTAACATAAATTTCATATATGTAGATCATAACTAATGCATATATGCAATCATTATATATATATGTGCAAAAGGACTATGAAAATAAAGAATACTGAAAAAAAGAATTGCAAAGAATTCATGTATTATCTCATATCGATACCACATTAGGGGCTTCAATCAAGAATGCAGGATGATTAACAACCATTTCAATTATCACAATATTCATTTTGATATATATTTCATGTATATACCTAATATCTTATCGATTATGAGCATAACAAGCATTCTTGAATTGTTACCATCATGAAATTTTACATCTATTATTGTAGAAGATAGATACTTCCACCTCTCCACTATTTCATTGTAAATATGATTGAGACTTGTATCTTGTGAAATTAAAATAATATAGACTTTTCTACTGTAAGAGTATAAAGCCATGAAAATTAGATTGCCAATATTCTTTGAAGCCATGAATGTTATAATGCTAGATGAGATTGTTTAAAAATTAAGAATAATTTTTTCTAGACATTTCTCTTCCATAAGAACAAAAAGCTAAAAAGATATTCTGTAGATTTTTTTTTAAAAAAAAGAAAAGAGAATGTAACCAAATGGTAAGAAAAATTATGGTACGAAGGATACAAACAATTGAGAATATTTAGAGCATGAAAAAGATAACCAAATAGAAAGAGAGATTTCAAGGATGAGGAGATAATGGGAAGCTTAAGGCATGAAGGAGATAACCTAATTCAAAAAGATAACCTAGCCAGAAAAAATTTAGGATGTGAAGGAGATAACCAAACTGAATAGAATTTTGAACATCAAGAAGATAACCTAAATAGGAAGAAGTTTAGGACGTACCAAGCCCTAAGGGAAGAATAAAAAAATAGATTCCACCATGCATGATTTTTGATCATAGGGAGAAATCATACTATGCTATGTCTACTATGATAGGAATCGAAATTGTATTGTTTACTGTGGAATCAGGAACAAGTGGTTAGGGGGCCACATTTAAGGGTATCTTTGATATTTTTCAAAAATATATCACACCCTAGGGACTACGTGTCATGGTATTATGAGATGGAGAGATCAAGAGTTTTATTCTGGGTCAATGGGGAGCTATCATTATAGCATGATAAGAGAGGGGGAGCTATCATTATAGCATGATAAGGGAGGGTCGGTAATTAAATCCTGCAAAAGAAAAGCAACAAGTTGACAGATGAAATAACAATTTAGTTGGAGAATTAAATATTAAAGAAAATCAATAACACCTTCAAAGATTGGATAGCATTATAATTGCTGAAACTAAATCGAAAACAAATCATCAGAGCTCCTTTTCATAGCTTCTATTTAAGCATAAAATTTGAAACTATTGACAAGGAACTCAAAATTCAAATGCTAAATAAACTATTAATTAGATCCAAGGATAAAAAAAATTATTAAAAGAATTTATTAATGCTTTTGTATTATTTATCCTTCCTATCCTACCGAATGTGTCAAATAATTTATTTTTTAGCTAGCTTGCTAAAGAAGTTGCAGGATAAGTCTACTGATAAGCAAAACATAGATATGCGGGCATCACAGTAATGTTTGAGCAATCAAGAAGAAAGTGATCAAAGAGAGGATACAAAATAAAGTAACATGATTCTAGTTGCCTTGATCTTTAAAGACTTTCTCCACGATTATATATCGATCAAAGAAGATAGATTTGGATAGAAATAGAGTGTAGCCTGAGCTATGATCGGAGAGATTTAAGTTAACACTATTTTTAAAGTGATATCCTAGTGGTAAATAAAGCACAAGAAAATAAGTAAAGAAATAGATAATTAAAGATAAATTGGATCAATTAATGTTTCCAAGGATTTCTACTCAACATTACAATCTAATATTTAGAAGTGGATCCTTGTAACTGGTAAGATGGGTAACATGAGTACCACTTCTCATCCTAGCCATATATCTTTGCTATTATTTTTCAAAAGACCCACTATTGCTACACACACACACATATATATATATATAGGGGCAGACTTAGATAAGATCAATCAAACTTGAGCTCAAATTCGGTCAAGTCAAAATCTGATAATGGGGTCCTATATCGATAATTCAAACTGTTGGATGTGATTTATTATCTGAAAACTGTTTATATACTAAAAATCATATAATTTGAAGATCCCTAACCTATGCATTAAGTGATCAAAAAATATATCTAATTCAATTTTATTTAGATTATCCAATTTTTGACTATTTGATGCATAGGCTAGGGGTCTCCAAATTATATGATTTTTTGTGTGTAAGCAGTTTTGAGATAGTAGATTATATTCAATGACTTAGATCATTAATGTAGAATTCTTATTATAGAGTTTTGATCTAACCAGATCTGAGTCTAAATCTAGTCGATTTGATTCTAATTTGGCTCTCTCTCTCTCTATACATACATGCATGCATACATACATACATAATAACACACACACACACACACACATATATATATATATGTGTGTGTGTGTGTGTGTGTGTGTTATACACATTCTAAAAGAAAAATAAACAATTAATGCAAATTAGAGAGTAGATTACAATAACTAGAACATAATGAATATAATGTTGTATGTGGTATCAAGTAATAGCCTATAAATTTAACCAGCAATACTATAGATTTTGGACAACAATAGAATAACTGATCTAGATTTTTCTTGCATGTTTAAAATACAAAAAAAAAAAGTGAAGAAAATGATAAAACCTACTGCTATTCAATTCATATCTAATGGAATTGGGCTTTAGATGGAGTTGTTGTAGGGACAGGGTTGTATCTTTTGCACGAAAGTAGGAATCATCTTCTTTCATGCAAATCTATCCTAGCATCATGTAATAGTTGCTTCAAGTTGTACAAGTGGATGAATGGAAAGGTTTGAAGTGCTTTAAGATTTATGCATAGCACGATCCAATGGGCAATGTCACAAAAGAAGATCAATCATGCTTTTGCATGAAAGATATAACTTGAACTTGTTGTTGCAAGCATGCAAGGGTGTGCAATCTGCCTAAGAAAACAAGGAAAAAAAATATAGGAAAGAGATAAGGAAACCATGAGGGAAGTTGGGAGGGAAGGAAAGGGTCTGCTTGCCAAGTTCTAGTGGCCAAAGCTCGAGGTCAAGGTTGATGTAAGGAGAGAATGGCTTGGGGGTCAAGTGCACAAGGCCGGAGGAGAGGAAAGGGAGGAAGAGAAAGGAGAGCGGGAATCTCGGATGCAAAAAGAGATTGACTCTATTGTAAAGGAGATGTTGAGTTCAAACCAATGGATAACCTTCATCTTCTCTTTATTTCTCAGCATGTCCAGATCTTAAAGCGAACATACACAATTCAATGATCAAGCATGTGAAACATGCAACCTGCTTCCTACTGGTATCTCCATTTTTCCAAAATCTAATTTCATTAGTAATTTCAATTACACATAAATAAAATTATCTATATTTAAAGAATTTGTAAGAAAAAATCATATATAAATATAGAATTTTGTTGAAATTATTAATATTTTAAATATTTTAAATAAAATAATTTTGAAAATACCATAAGGAACTAAATGAAATTATTCATTTTATTTTTTACAAAGTAGAAAATGATAATTTTAAAATATAATTATTAAATATAAATATGATATATTTTAATGAAAATATTTTTGATGTGAACAACTTTTAATAAGTATAATAAATTTTAATTTTTGACAAAGTAGAATGTTGTCATGATAATTGCTTGGTTTGTAGGCAATTGAGGGTAAGTGGTGTATAAAATGGATTTGTAGGTGCATGGAAATATAATCCTTGATACTTGTCCAAACCTTCAATTCTTCTAATTTTTGATTTTTTTTAGAGAAATTAACATCCGATTCATTTGTTGATTAGAGTTCAATTTTTAAATCCTGTTGACCCAACTTATAACTCCTGATCCACTAAAAATAGCATTTTAACTTGAAGTTCCTCATGAGATGAAAATGCCCTCAAATTGAATACAATAATCTCTCTAAATTTCAATCTCTCCATTTTTTTCTTCCCGACAGTTACCTTGAGTAACCTATTACTGTACGATTTACTCACGCTACCAACGGCGAGGGCTGCGACACTGTTTCGTGCTTTTTCTTTGACAGAAATGATGACTGAGACGGCAGACATGGGTGGAGGCAAAGCCTGCCTGTAATATTCTTTCCTCTCTACTCTCTTCTATCTTCTCTCTTTCCCTCTCTCTTCCCTCTCCATGGATTCTAGCAATTTTAATCGGCTCGTTATTAGAGCAGGGGTTCTCTTCTTTATGAATGGGACTGTATGAATACTCTTACTTATAAATATTTCTCTTACTTAGAGTAAGATTTTTGTTACTTATGAATTGGTTCTGTAAATATAACCGATAATGTTCTATCTCTCCCTCTCTTCTCTCTTTCCCCCTCTATTCTCTCTCCATCGATTTTAGCAATTTCAATCGATGCGTTATTAGAGCAGAGGTTCTCTTCTTTATCAATGTGACAGCATGAATGTTCTTACTTATGAATAGTTCTTTTTACTTAGAGTAGAGATTCTATTCCTTATAAATTGGTTCTATTGTTTGAATTTGATTTGTGATGCAGTATTACGATAGCTAGTTCAAGGAGAGCTAAAGAATTTTGTATTGGTCTAATGAATATGCTAAATGGAAGATGCTAGTTCAGTCACTATATCGAGGTTATGGACATATTTATGGAGTCTATGTTTGAAGAGCAGAGACAAAGGTGGCTGCGACTCCATTTAGCCATTTGCTCCAGCCTCCATATATGCAGGCCATTATTGGATGCATTGCTTTCCTTCTAGGATGATGAGAAGGAGGACTTTAAGTTAGGTAGGACTATGATTCCTTTTGTGGGGATTGATATTGCTCTCATCCTTGGTTTGAGGGCTACGGATGATGAGGTTGAATTGTATAGTGAGGAAAAGATTTAGTCAGACCTCATCATCCAATTTTTAATGGTGACCATAAAAGACTACTATGGATTTAGTTAAAATAAATTGATATCTCTTGTTGAAAAGTCTGGGTTGCAGGATGTAGAGGACTTTACCAAGTGTTGGGTTCTTTATCTTTCTGTAACTATTTTTTTTCAATTGTATGCAACCATGTTTCAAAGGCATTATGTCCATATCTTGACAATTTGGATCGTCTAGGATCATATAGTTGGCATCTTACGATTTTTTTTTCCTTCGATAGCATATCCCTAGCCTAACAGAGAGTGTGTGCATAAGGAACACAACTGAAAGAAGCTCTGCTAGCTATATAGATAGATGTATGGTGGCACTGGTGGTAAGCTTATCTGTGTTTATTTCAATTCAATTATTTGATAGTCAATCTAATATATATGATATCACTTACTTTAACATGGTACCTAATTAGTCTAGTATGGTATATAGTTAATATGGATAGAGCCTAAGGAGAATGAGCTGCACCTCTTGTCACAAAGAGGGCTACAAGGGGCAGTTTGATACAAGAGCAGGCATGTGTAAAATATGATTTTTTTTATTTCTGTACTCCATATTAATTACATGATTTATATATTATTTCTATTTGGCACACACATGCTATGTGCCAGCACACAGTAAAGTCCATCTTGCCCACACTTATAATGCATTTGTAGACAATTGAGATTTTATTATATTCTTTTAATTGGTACTGTATGTCATTATCTTCAGGTGGCATATACTTATTTCTGTTTGACACATAGCTGTTATGTGCCGGTATATTATTTGTCACACTATATTTAAATGGCATACATAAAATTTCACTATATAGAAAATATATAGCTCCTCACTGTACATTACTTATTGCATACAATCTTTAAGGATTTTTGTGATTTTTCAGATTCCATCGTCTAGCCAGCCCAGACAATATCTAATTAATGGTTTAGAGACACGTATCGTAGTAGTTGAGAGGTCCTTGATGAGTCACGATTTTACTTAAAGACCCTCAACCCATTGAGGATGCCGTAGCGAAGGATGCACGGATTGTTGCCTTTGATAGGAGGCTTTCGTGTATTGAGAAGATGCTCCACAACAAGAGCTTAATGCTGGCAGATGACATTGCAGGCATGAATGCAGATCCTTTTGAGGTGAGTATGATACTATAGTTATTCCTGACCTAATTAATCTTTATTGTTAGGTGAGGGTAGATCATTCTTTTATACGTGAAGAAGCCCACCCGACTGAAGTGGACCCTACTATACCTTATAATAGTGAAACGGTGAAGGTAATTTTCATTAATTTGTAGTTAAAGATATATTAATATGAATGCTTACCAACTACGTACTAGCATTTTTTCTTTTTAGGTCAGTTTTGTGGCTGAAGTGGAGTGCGAGAAAGAAGATGCTGGCTGAAGTGGAGTGCAAAAAAGAAGATGCTGTCACAAAACATGTGTCCTTATTATGCAGACAGGTAAAAATAGAAGCTTGCGAGAGAGCCCATGAAAAAATGGAAAGGCCACATAATACCTTTCTAAGACCTACAAACATACAAGGAAGAAACACCAGGAGGAGAATATAGGTGAAGGAAGCATGGCCTTACCCACTAACGAGAGTGATGCAGATGCTCATCAGTGTTCGATTTTAGAGTCTATGACTCCTGCACTGATGGAGCTAAGACAATCAGTTAAGGACCAAGGAGATCCTTCCCCTCCTAGAGAGGTTTAGAAATTTTTTGATGTATCAATTATTAAATTCTTGTGAAGGTTTTTGTTTTTGTATTGTGTGCTTGTATGACATATATTAAACATTCAATATATTTACTAAAAATCTTTCTTATATTTCATCACTTTTAGCATATTTGAGATTCTACTACAGTTATAGATGTTGAGTCATCGATGCTGCTGGATGAGCCAATACAATTGGAACACAGGCGCACTTGTCACAGGAAGGGAGAGGTATACTCCCATCATTTTTTGAAGCATCAATTGATTTCTATGTTGATGGTGATCACTCAGAGTAAGTTATTAGAATATATTTGCCCGTATCTCATTGTTCATAATGAGTTCTTTGTTAATACCTACATATTTTATGTAGTAAGACTATCTGAGAGGATCAAGATACTTCTAAACCTTCTTGTACATGTTATGCATTAGATCAGCTCCTTAATGATGGGCCGCTGCAGAGTGATGTATAAAAATTAACTACTCACATATTTTTCTTACTTCAATGTTTTCTTTGTTGATCTTAACGATTTTATTTGTATTATGTATATCTTGTTAATGTATACTTCCATATAATGGAGCTATTCCACATAGAGTATAGGAAGCCCATGGAGAATGCAGCTTTATTTTTGCACTGCAAGATACAGGTATGAAATTTATTAGAAGCATGCATTTTATTTTCAACTAAAGGATGTTATGACTTATTCTTCTTCTTTTTCTCTTTTTTGGTGTAGATTGTTGTGCTTCAATGCCTTTCAGGGGACACCTTAGTGACTCCTGAAGTCACTAATCAAATCATAAATTCAGCAAAGCCAAATATACAGAAATGGATGGCTGATATCCAATTATCAGATCTCGAGCACTGTAGATATTTGTTCATCCTGATGAACACATTTTGGCATTGGTTCCTCCTAGTATTAGATTTGAAGGAGCGATGCTTTGACTGCTATAACTCGATATGGAGCTTTAATGTATCAAATGATACCAATAAATATGTGTGTGATATTATTCGATATTTATTTGTTACTTTTATTTGTGACAACATCTATAAGTAATTTAGTATATTTTTACCCTATGTGTACAGGCAACATTCGTGCATTTTTGATTGTCAGAATGAGTAGGCTCCAACATTTTGGAGCTCAAATTCGATATGTTCGCGACTGTTCACAGTAGAGCAATGATACTGTAGATTACAGAGCACATATGCTAATGTTTGATAAATATTTAATTTAAACCACTAGAGGCACTAAATATTATAATAATTGATGTTATTTATTGAAATTTGATGCTTTCTAGTCTATTTTACAGGTGATGGAGAGTTCGGATTCATACGATTCAAATTAGACTTAAATCGAAACAGATTTGAGTGAACCAGGCAACCAGTTCTCATTTCAGTGTGAACGCGACTTAAAGATCAAGGGTCAAGAAGCAGCCTCTCCAATCAAAGGCCCAGATTAAAAGATAAGTGGAACCAAGTGTGAATACGACTTAAATCTCAAAGGCTCAGATTAAAAGATTACTCTTTATGAAGATCCAAGGATCCTTATTCACGCTCCCACCTCTCTTTCATAAATTCTAGCCTCCCACTCTATAAATAGAACCTCAAGGCCTCCATCTTCTCCAATCAATCCAATCCTAAGTTCTCTTCAAGTTTTTCTCTTTCTCTCTCCCTTTTCTCTTCTCCATAAGTCTAGAAGAGGTACTAACCCTAGCATGACACAATATTCCTCCACAGATCTCTTTTCATATCCAATCAAATCTAGGAGAGGTCCTAATCTTAGTGCCGCTATCCTTCTCTTCTACATACCCGCTTCCATCTATCTTTTTTCTTAGAGTTTCTAGACCAAGCCTTCCAGCCATCCTGTCGCTGTTGCACGGAGGAAGATGAAGGATTCAAGGAGACACATCCATCATCGGGTGCAGCAAGAAGATCAACTTAGTTTAGTTGTCTTATATCACAATTTTATTTCTTTTCTTTATATATGCTTCTTTATTTGATTAATGAAAAGTAATTTTATTATAATTTTCATGCTTCTTTCTTAGTTTCTTACAATCTATTATTCTTTTCTTTAATATTTTTGAAATAATCAACTAAGATCCCTGTGGATATGATCCCGACTCATCCTATCTATATAGTAGTGAGTAGAATTAATTTTGATATACTACGACACGTATCAAATTTTGGCACCATTGCTGAAGATCTTGGCACGATTGTTTTGAAAAAAATTAAAAAAAATCTATAAAATAATAAAAAAATAGTTTATTGCTTTCTAAATTTTTATTTCTTACTTTAGATTGCTTGACTTCCTTACATGCTTTACTGCTTTATATTTTTAGTTGATTATTTTCTTTCCTTGCACTCTTGCTTTTTATACTTTATTTTACTAATTGATAATTTACTTTTATTATTAATTAATTTATTTTAATTACTTAATTATCTTTTATTTATTTTTTTTAAATTTTTGTCTTATATTACTTCTCATATATAGTAGATTTACTGCTCTCTAGCTAGATTACTTTATTTGCATGCATAGAAAATTTTTTACTTTCTATAACCTAGTGATTTACTACTTTCCATAGCTTAGAATAATTTATTGCTCTAAAAGTAGATTTAATTTGTTACTTTATTTGTAGGTTACCTACTTGCCTGTTAATCTTAACATTATTTACTTTTCATTTAGTTAGATTCACTAGATCTTCTCATACCTAATTAACCTAATTTAAAACTTACCTCTTATTCTTTTTGCTTAAAGATAACATAATATAAAAGAATACAAAGACACTACATAACACTTGACTAATATAAATAAACCAATTAAATCTTAAAAGCTACTTAATATGTTTGGACACTTTTTTTTGCATTGCATATTTTCATAAAAAATCTTAAGGACAAAATCTTAATCAACATAAGGTGGAGATTTTATCACCTTTCCTTGATCCACAAACCACCATCTTGCAATTGCATTGACCTAAACTTCTAATTTAAAATTGATTAGGCGTTGACCCCTAAGGATCCTCAAGCTCAGTAGGATAAAGAACCCTAAAAATTAGATCGGATTCAGGTTAGTCAGTTTAATTGGTGTCTAGAAAAGTGATTCAGAGATTACGTCCCGAAGAAAGATGGTTCATTAATTGGTTTCGTTCGCTTACCTGACCAACATAGTTGATGTCTAAGAAAACAACGGGGGACCCCACCAACCTTACACTTACCTGACTAGTTGAGCAACTAGTCTGCTACTTGGAGTGCTTGAAGGTGACCTTGGCAGTTAGGAGCTGTCTAGATCTAGGATAATCCATAGTCAGGATTGATTGAACCATGTGTTTGTTAACTAAAGACATCAAACCTAATTAATTCTTCTCTCTCTTCTTAGCCTTAGAACTTCTTAGGTTCTCTTCTTTAAAATTCTTTCTTTCCCCTCCTTTCTCATCTTCTTTTTTTAAAAAAATTACTAAAATTAAAACTCAGTGAGATCTTTTGGGTGTATACTAGGACGCAGATCATTACAACTTAATTTACACCTATTAGACCTAGAGCTAAAAAGAATGATTTGAACAAACCAAATCAAAATCATGGATCCAAAATAAGAAACTGACCCACCATGATAATTAAGAAAGTATTTTACTCCCTCATCTTACACCTACTCGCCATGTATTCAGCCTCCTCCTGTGGAGGCGGCACAATATGAAATCAAGTCTAACATTATTCAAATGCTACCATCATTCTATAGACTGATGATTGAAGACCCATACAAATACTTGGATGAATTTCTTGAGATATGCTCCACAGTAAAAATTCAAAACTTCTTTGATGATGCCCTCAGGTTGAAACTGTTCCCTTTTCACCTAAGGACAAAGTCAAGCATTAGTTAAACTCCCTAGATTCCATAACTATTTCAACTTGGGACCATCTTCAGAGAGAGTTCCTCAAGAAATACTTCTCGATTAGAAAACAAATCAAATTAGAAAAGCCATCACTAATTTTCCTAATTAGATGGTGAACTTTTTCATGAGACATGAAAAAGGCTAAGGGACCTTATTCGTAAATGCCCCACCATGCTGTCCCTAAGTAGCAACTTGTTCAGTGTTTCTACAATGGTCTATCGGAGAAATATCGATAAATGATTGATGCATCGTGTGGTGGGATATTTATGTAAAGAGTGAGGATGAGGCTTGGTAGCTCTTTGAAATACTTAGTGAGAACTCCCTGCATCACATGTCTGCCACCTCTAGAGAACAACCCATGTCTCAATAGAAAAGAGATGGAATCTATCAGATTGGAAACATTATGGATATCCACAGTAAGGTAGATGAGTTGTCCCAAAAATAGACCATCTTCTGAATACTGGACACTCTCTGATTCTACCTAACTCAGTCCAAGATGTTTGTGCATTGTGTGCAAGCCCGATCCATTTTGTTAGTGAATGCCCAACTGCTACTCAATTTTTTGAGTTTGTACATGAGCGGGTCCAGCAAGTTCAAACCCAACAAGCTCGTAGATCAGAAAATGATCCATACTCAAACACTTGTAACCCCGATTGGAGAAACCCCATCCAAATTTTTTCTGGAGACCACAGCTAGTGGTTCCCTACTGTAGCTAGACCCAACTATCAGGACCTGATATATAGGCATGGACCATACTACCAGTTCCAAAATGCTCCTCAACCATCTACCACTGGTCATAGCTCAGCTTTTGAGGAGAAGGTTTTAAAAGCGCTAAAACGATTAGAAGTCAACACCCATATCATTAACTCCCACACGCAATCCATTGCTAAGCTAGAGACCCAAATAGGTCAACTAGCAACCACAGTCAGTAGGAGAGAAGAAGAAAATTACCTAGCCAATCTGAGAGCAATCCGAGAGGGCAATTCATGGTCGAGAGCTTCAATGCTCCAGAAATCTTTTCTGAATACGCCAAATCAATCATGACTCTCAAAAGTAGCAAAGTCATTGAACACACGAGTAAAATCAATGAGACCGACCTTAGACCTCTGACCAAGCCCGAATCACCCAAGAACAAGGAGGACCCAAAAGTAGAGAATGGACCAACTGCACCGGAATCACCTTAAGGTGCCTAAAGCCCCATTTTCGAGTGCCCTAAAAGCCCCTACTCCTGCGGATAAGAAGGGAGGAAGACTCGACGAGATGTTAGAATTATTTAAGCAAGTCCAAATTAATCTCCCCCTTCTAGACGCAATCAAACAGGTCCCAGTTTACGCAAAATTTTTGAAGAAATTGCGTACCCAAAAATGTAAATCCCGATCATAACTCCTGAAGAAAGTATGCCTCACCGAATAAGCTAGCTCTGTATTCCAGCATGCTACCCTCCAAAGCTTAAAGATCCAGGTACCCCTATCATTTCTTGCATTATAAGAGACTTGCACATCGAATAAACTCTCCTGGATTTAGTAGCCAGTGTGAACCTTTTACCTAGTTCGATTTATGAACTTTTTAGGTACGAAGAACTGAAACCCACGTCGATCACTTTACAGTTAGCTGATAGATCAATTAAGACATCACATGGGATGATCGAAGATGTTTTAGTCAAGGTAGATGAGTTTATTTTTAGTTGATTTTTTAGTCCTTCACATGGAACTGAGTGATAATTCAAATAAATTTTATTATCTTAGGCAGACCCTTCCTTGCTATGGCAAATACGTGCATCAATTGTAGGACAGGAGTCATAGACGTATCATTTGAGAATAAAAAATTGAGACTAAATGTGTTCAGTGCATCCCAGGGACCATCAACTGATAGTTACTTCGAGATAAATACATTCGAGGACATCATACAGGAAGCAACATCAACGATTTTTGCACATGATTTTTGAGACACCCACTTGACGCACTTTGGAGTGGATGACTATGATATGGAAGGAGATAGCGAAGAAATAAATATTCTAGTTGATATATCAAATACTGAAACTACTCCTCCTTGGACAATCAAGTATGAGCCATTACCTCCATTAGCCAATACACCCACAGCCCCGTCATTAGAATCACCACCTGCACTAGAATTAAAGCCACTTCCAACCGTACTCAAGTATGCATTCCTAGGACCTAATGACACTCTCCCGATGATCATTGCATCAGACTTGACCCCGGATCAGGAAGCACAATTGGTTGGTGTTCTAAAAGAAATAAAGAGGCTATCGACTGATCCATTATCGATCTAAAGAAATTGACTCCTCCATCTGTATGCACCACATTCATTGCAAGGCAGATGCCAAACCCCATCGAGACATGCAGAGGAGATTGAACCTGAACGTGGGAGAAGTAGTGAAGAAAGAGGTGGTAAAAAGGTTAGATGTTGGAATCATTTACCCCATATTCGATAGTAAATGGATCAGCCCTACCCAAGTAGCACCTAAGAAATTAGGTATTACTGTGGTGGAGAATGAAGAAGGTGAATTGTTCCCCACTCACAAACCATCTAGCTGGCGAGTATGCATTGACTATAGAAAACTAAACGCTGTTACTAGGAAGGATCATTTTTCATTATCCTTCGTCGACCAAATCGTAGAATGGCTAGTGGGTCAACATTTTTCTGTTTCTTAGATGATTATTTGAGGTACAATCAGATACCTATATTCTCGGATGATCAAGAGAAAACCACCTTCACTTGCCCCTATGGTACTTTATTCTCGATGTATGCCATTCGGGCTCTGCAATGCATCCGCTACATTTCAACGGTGCATCTTG
>KE505100.1:311614-327975 GCA_000441515.1 Elaeis oleifera
TAATCAACTAAGATCTCTACGGATACGATCCTGACTCATCCTATTTACATAGTAGTGAGTAGAATTAATTTTGATGTACTACAACACGCATCAATATTTGTAGAGATCCTTACAAGAAGTAGCTCAAGACTGCTGCACGATGATTTAAGGATAGATCTTTATATAGGAGTTGGGTTACAGGATATATTTTGTTCTATGGGTATTGTATTACATATAAAAATTTTGATCATGGCATGAGAAGAAGATGCCAAGGACTAAAGATTAGGACATGATGGTTGTGTAAACATTCTATTATGTTTATGTTAATTGTAAATTCCATCTTTATACTAATTTGATACATATTTTTTATTTAATATCATCTAAAAATTTAACTGCAATATGGCATGTTCAAATATGCGCCAGGTTTATTTGTTTCAATGTGTATGTGTGGCAATATAATTGCTAACCATGTAACATTCAGTGTATACTAGGTTAAGAAAAGAATGTACCGGCTAAGCTGCTCTACCCATGTGTGCTGGTGCCAATAGTGCTAGAGGCATCATCCTTTAAAGATGAAACTTCAGCTTCTACCTGTTTAAGTTCCATGTATGTGTATGTATACAATTGATATCATGTCCTACCTATTAAAGTTTATGCTAACTATTTGAGTTTAGATTCCATCTTTTTAAAGATGAAATTTTAGTATCTTCATATAAGCAATTGGTATCATGTTCTGGTTTGGCAGTTTCAGGCTCATTGCCAAATGGATGTGTATCAATTTCAGATGTAGTATAAGCTGATTCAGATATAGTTTCAGATGTGTATCAGTTTCAAATAGATGTGTTCTAGTTCAGATGTATGTATGCATGTGTGAGTGTGTATATATGTGCCGTGACACTTCAAATGTCTTGATTCTTCAAGTGTGTGCCATGATGCTTCATCTACGTGCCGCGATACGTCAACTGCATGCCATGATACTTCAACTATATATCGCGATACGTCAACTACGTGCTATGATACTTGAAGTATGCATTTATTTAACTATGTATGATATAAATTTAACTATATACCATGTTAATTTAATCATGTATCATGTTTAATTAACTATGTACCATATAAAATTAACTATGTACCCTATAAATTTAACTATATATAGAATTCTTTTAATTGTGTGTAATGTTCAATTAACTATATGCAGTTTTAATTTAACAGTGTGTAGGATTTATTTAACTGTGTGTAGTATTCAATTAACTGTGTACCATGTTAGCTTAATTGTGTATGATATTAATTTAACTATGTACCATACTAATTTAACTATGTATCATGTTTAGTTAACTATGTACCATGATATCGTAGATTGTGAAGTGTATATACTAATATTTTTGGAGCTATGAGACCCCTTATGGACACATCAAAAATTGGCCCTCTGTGCTGGACCTATGACATAGTAGGGGTCGATCCATAAGTCACCCCTGGCATAGGCATCATCCCATGGGTTTGCCCCTATGGCATGTCAGGTCAAAATAGCATGCCAACATTCTTTTTCAAAGAGGATGATCCAGTATTGAATTTAACTGTGTACAGTATTGAATTAACTATATATGATATTAATTTAACTGTATGCATGATTTATTTAACTGTGTACATCTCAATTTAACTGCATGTATGATTCATTTAATTGTGTGCAGTGTTCAATTAACTGTGTGCAGTATTTAATTAATTATGTGTAGTATTCATTTAATTATGTGTAGTATTCAATTAACTATGTATAATGTTAATTTAACTGTGTAAAGGGTTCATTTAATTATGTACCATATTAGCTTAACTATATATGATATTAATTTAATTGTATATAGGATTCATTTAACTATATGCAGTCTTAATTTAATCATATACAGGATTTATTTAACTGTGTGCAGGCTTATTTAACTGTATACAGGATTCAATTAACTATATATAATATTCAATTAGCTATGTGTAGGATTCATTTAACTGTGTACAGAGTTCATTTAACTGTGTGCAGTATTCAATTAATTATGTATAATATTAATTTAACTATGTAAAAGATTCATTTAAATATATACCATGTTAGCTTAACTATGTATGATGTTAATTTAACTATATACCATGCTAGTTTAACTACATACCATATTTAGTTAACTATGTAACATACTATGCATCATGATTTTAAGTGTTGAATTAACTATGTACGATGTTAGTTTAACTATGTGCAGTATTTATTTAATCATGTATGATGTTAATTTAACTATATACGATGTTAATTTAAGTGTATGCTAAGTTTAGTTAACTGTATACCATGTAAATTTAACTATATGCAATATTCTTTAACTGTATGTAAAGTTTATTTAATTATGTACAGTATTCAATTAACTATGTACAATATTAATTTAACTGTGTAAAGGGTTCATTTAACTATGTACCATGTTAGCTTAACTGTGTATGATATTAATTTAACTATGTACCATGCTAGTTTAACTATGCACCATATTTAGTTAACTACATACCATGATACCGTAGATTGTGGAGTGTATATTAGTATGTGCCAAAAAGAGTTCAAACTCAAACTCTACCATGAGATATTAGAGTATGCTAGTACACAGCACTATTATTAATAGCGTGCCAAATTTAGTTGTTTCATTGATCTGCATTCTCTACTGTCATTGTTTGATTCATAATTTAGTAAGAAAAAACACAAAATTTACAATAAGAAAAAAAAGCATGAGTTCAACCCCAAAGCAATTGAATAACTGAAAAAATATACATATTGTTAGGTTTACTAGTTCATAATAAATAACACTTTCATAATATTCAACCATTCTACTCCTTAGAAAACAACTCTAATCTGATATGTTATCTAATAACCTCATTATAAGTCCTATTCTGTCCTTCTTTCCTGCATCATCCATATTTTATATTTCTTGATGAATCCATCTGTGAAGCTCTTCTCTTCTTTCTAGGTCTGCTAGGATGAGTCTTCATAATAGAAGGTAAATATATATCTCATCTGATGTACTCTGACTCAACTTAATATCAAAAATTGGATTGATAGATTATGCATATACTGCTCTATATATGTTAGCCCCAAAATAATTATCAGTGAAGTACTACAAAGATCTACCAGCCTTCCCAATGTATGTTTACATAGCATCCAAAAGATTTGCCATTCTCCATAAGAACAAGTGCATTCTCGTAGGTCAGCCTTACATGAGTACTTTATGTCTTGTACATCATAAATCATGATGCTCGATGTAAAGATAGATAACTTTCAACCTTCTTCTGTATTTTTGTGCAACACCTTTTTCGGATTGGGGCAAAAATGGGTTTGCATACTGTAACCTTAAATTTATCGATCATGCATGAATTCCATAATTTGGAGTCTTATATGATCAACCATCTGGAGAATAAGAAGATGCCAAGCCTCCAAAATCCAACTGTTGAAACATTCTGCCATATTAGATGTCATGATACCCCAAAATGGATTTGGAAAGACTACTTTTGCCCAATTCTCTGACTTTGCATGCATCATAAAGTTACTTGTTCTTAGAGCGGCTACTATAAGTTTGCTGATTAGTTTTTGAAAAATGTTCAAATTTAGAGTATATGCAACAGCATTAATAAATCAATCAATCTCTTCCTTTCAACTGCATGATAATGGACAAGTATCTGTATGCAAAATAATAAAAGGATAACAATGACTTAATAAACCTAGATATTTTGAAGATATACTTAAAAATTTAGAAGAATATGATGCATACCTAATTTTTATAATTATCTTTGATATGACGGATGTTGGGATAGGTTCTCGTCACTTAACTGACCTCACCCAACCAACCTCAATCGGAGGCCCACCATGGAAAAGCTGACCTTATCAGAAGACAGTGGTCCCTAGGAAGTCGATCTCACTAGGAGGCCGACCGTATCTGAAATTTGAGGTCGATAAAAATATGACCTCGACATCACCTGGATGTGGCGACATTATCTGAGTTGAAGACTACATCAGCCAACGATCGGCCTGTTTCTCCAGTAGCTTCAATGAGAAACCAATGTACTTACCTGTTGTGACAACTCTGATCCGGAGATCGGATCTTTCAGCTGTCTATGGTGCCTGATACTTCAGATCAATTATCTACTGACCTGACTTTCCAACCCTACTTAACGAGCTCGGGACTGCTGGCATGCGGTGTACTCACCCTAGACCGCTTCCAATCAATTTCATTTTGCTTCGGCTAGTGATCGACCTGGATATCGACATCGATCAAATAGCGGACGTCAAGTGAGGCTGTCATGTGGTCATGTCGAGTCACATCAAGTCGCATCATCTTGATGTCACACCCTCAGCACTCTGCTCTGCATCATGATAAGACACCATAAAGTCATTAATTATATCACGTGCTCACGATAAGGCCCGTCGCCGCGATCATTAGCATGCCGAAACTCTGCCTCACTCGCTCCTCCACCTCTTAAGCTAAAACTGACTTAAGCTAATAGAGTATCTTCATCGGAGCCATCTTCGATGTAGGCTTTCTTGTCGGTCTCTCCATTGCCACCAGACACCGTCGACCGACCTTTTCGTTCGGCTTAAGTTGACCTTGCTTCTGTTCAGCACATCGTGAGCCCTCACTCTTATTCTCGACTCTCTCAATTGTGCCCTCTCTCCGATGAGCGGTCCTTCTCCACCAATTCCTTGCCATCCAATACTCAGACATGACTATCTGACTATCCCATCAGAGACGAGCTGTAACAGCTTGACACACCAAGTAGGAGGGAGAAACATCCTTTCAGGAGCTACAATGGCCAAGACAAGAGTGCAAACGTTTCCCTTAGTTCTGCTAGACACTCATCACGACGTGACACACTTCCGATGACCTTCGAAGACCCGAGTGCCTGACGATTGGAGGAAACAGCAGATCAGCAACAGCTTGCTGCCTTGGAACAGCAAATCAGAGCATTGATGGAGGTTGTCCACAGTCTTCAGTAGACTACGGAGCAGCAGCAATAGTAGCCATGGCGGACAAAGGATTCGACATCATGGGACATGCCCTCTAGGCAGAGTCCCCAGCCCCGTTCTCCATCTCGCTACTCCCATCTGATGGCTTCTCAGCCCGTCCAGCGATCGCCACAACCTGACTCACAATGCACTCTGCGTGCCACTTCTGGCGATCGTCGGTCCCTTCCGGCCCTTCGATGAGCTTCACAGAAGAGGAAGAGGCCACAGTCTCCATCAAGATCTTCTTCTAGGGAAGGTTCTACCCTCAGATATGTCAAGCATCTTGATGAATCTTAGTGGCGGTTGGATGGATACGACCTCAAGCTGAAGGAGTTTGATCACCATCTGAATCGGCTCTAGGTGAATAATCGAGATCCTATTGGTGAGCTCGGTGTCAGCTCCCATTCACCATTCTCTCGATGAATTCTCGACAAATCGATTTCACATCGGTTTAAGATGCCATGGGTGAAATCGTACGATAGCACTACCAATCTGCTCGACCACCTCGAGAGCTATAAATCTCTCATACTTCTTCAGGGGCATCCGATGCCCTCCTCTGCATCGGCTTCCCGATCATTCTCAAAAAAATTGCTCGAACATAATACTTCGGACTTCAACTGAGGAGTATCTATTCGTTCGACCAGCTCAGATAACTCTTCTTGGCATACTTTGATACCAATCGGAAGGCGCCATAGATATCTGACAATCTTTTCTCTATCAGACAGCAAGATGAAGAGTCTTTACAAGATTTTGTGGCGTGCTTCAATATTACCACCCTAGAGGTCTGGGAGCTCGACAAGTCGACGGCCATTGCGGCCATAAAGTGGAGACTACGCAGCTCCAAGTTTACTTATTCTCTGGACAAGATGCTTCTTCAGATGTTTATCGAACTCCTCAAGCACGCACAAAAGTACATCTGAGTCGAGGAGGGCGAGAAGGACCAATGTCGATTTGAGGACAAGGATCGAAGAAGAAGATCAAGAAAGAAGGGACTTCTACGGGACCCAACCGAGCCCACACTAAGAGGGAGGCCCCATCTTATCGATAAAGCCCGAGGTCAAAAAATTTTGGCCCCAGGTACGACTCCTATACCCCTCTAATTACTCCTCATGCACAAATCCTTATGGATATAGAGAGGGAGGACTACCTTCGATGACCTCAGTCGATGAAGACAAGAGTCACATTCCATAACCGAAGGTGCTACTATCGGTTCCACCGTGGCTACGGCCATGACACTAAGAGGTGTATTGAGCTGAAGAGATAAGATCGAGGACCTACGCAGTTGTCGGGTGACTCTCAGCCTCTGCCACACCCCGAAAAGGAAGCTCACACTCAACCTACGACGGGCGTGGTCAATGTGATCTCTTCGCAGGATCAAGACTTTGGAGATTCGATGACTCGAAAAGCTCCCCCAAACATCGGCGATTAATGGATGACATCATTTTCTTCGAGAAAGATCTGCAAAGAATCCAAACTCTACATAATAATGCTATTGTTGTATCAATGATGATAGCTAATTATGATGTAAAATGATGTCTTATTGATAATGAAACTCAGCCAACATAATTTTCTATGATTATTTTTTTGAATGCGACTTTCTATTGATCGACTTAAGCCAGTCAATGCTCCTTTGACCAGATTCATTGGTGACTCGATCAAGGTAGAAGGGGAGATAAAACTTTCTCTTACTACCGGACGACCACCTTGACAATCGATCGTGCAACTCAATTTCTTTGTAGTCTGGATTCCTTCCACCTACAATGTTATTCTAGGGTGACCTGGGCTGAACGCACTCTAAGCAATCGTTTCAATGTATCACTTGCTCATGTGCTTCCCGATGAAAAAGAACAGGCGAAATGAAGGGAGATCAGTAGCTGACCCGATAATGCTACTTGACCATAGTCAAAGAAAGAAAATAGCTGAAGCTCTTTCTATCGACGATGGACTAGACTAAAGGAAGGAAAAAGTCAAGGAGAACCCGCAGAGCGACTCACCTCGGTACCCCTTAACGAGGAGGATCCGATCAGAACTGTTCAGGTTGCCTCTTCCTTAGGTGACGAACTGAAAGAGGAGCTGATTGACTTTCTGAGAAAAAATGCAGATATCTTCATCTTGTCTACCTTAGACATATCGGGCATCCTACCTGATGTGATTGTCCACCGACTAAATGTCGATGCCAAGCACAAGCCGGTGAGACAAAAAAAAAGTTTCGCTCCCGAGTGACAGAAAGTCATCGATGAGGAGGTTGATAGATTGCTAGCAGCCAACTTCATCCATGAGGTGACCTATCCAGATTAGCACGTGAATATTGTAATGGTCAAGAAAGCTAATGGCAAGTGATGAATATTCATCGACTACACCGATCTGAATAAGGCTTGTCCGAAGGATAGCTTTTCACTATCTTTGATTGATCAACTGATCGATGTCATATCGGGCCATCAACTGCTCAGCTTCATGGATACCTTCTACTGCTACAATCAGATCTGGATGGCATCGAAGGATGAGGAGAAGATGGCATTTGTCACTAACAAAGGCTTATACTGCTACAAAGTTATACCTTTGGTCTTAAAACGTCAGGGTAACATATCAGAGGCTGATCAACAAAGTCTTCAAGAATCAGATCGATCGAATATGGAGGTCTATGTCGATGACATGCTCGTAAAAAGTAAGGAAGCTGCTCTCTATATCGACAATCTGACAGAAGCTTTCGATGTTCTAAGGAGACATCAGATGAAGCTGAACCTGACCAAGTGCCCTTCGATGTCACATCGGAAAGTTTCTTAATTTCATGGTGACGAAGCGAGGCATCAAGGCCAACTTTAAGAAGATCAAGGTGGTTCTCGATATGAAGCCCCCGACTTCTCGATGGGATATCCAGAAGCTGGTGGGATGCATTGCGTCTTTGACCTGGTTCATCTCTAAGTCTGCAGAATGATGCCTCCTCTTTTTCAAAACCCTCAAGCAAATGAAATTCACTTGGACGGAAAAATGTCAGAAGACTTTCGACTGTCTGAAGTGATACCTGAGTTCTCCTCTACTTCTAATAAAGCCAAATACCGATGATGAATTACTCATGTATTTGGCTGTGACTCCTGAAGCCGTCAGCTCGATACTTGTCCGAGAAGAAAGCAAGGTGCAAACACCGATCTACTACATAAGTCGGATGCTACATGGGATAGAAGTCAAGGATCCTCAGATTGAAAAGGTGGTCTTCACAATCATCATGATGACTCGATGACTGTGACCTTATTTTCAGACCCACTCAGTGAGGATTCTGACCAACCTCCTCTTGAGGACTCTACTTCAATGACCAAACACTTCAGAGAGAATGACCAAATGGGTGGTCGAACTCAGTGAGTTCGATCTCTCTTATATTCCACGATCCTTGATGAAGGCTCAAATACTTACCGACTTTATTATTGAGTGCACTCTGACCGATGATGGCCCAGTCAAGGACTACCCCCGAGGAGAAACTTCAGAGCCTATATCGATTCTACATGTGGATGGAGCCTCAAACGCCCAAGACTGTGATGCGGGTCTCATTTTGACCAACATTGATGGGATGGTGATCGAGTACGCCCTTCGGTTTGGCTTCAAAACTTCTAATAATCAAGCTAAATACGAAGCTCTGATAGCCAGACTGAAGATCGCCAAGGACCTCGGTGTAAAATGTCTAAGGGTGTTCACCGACTCGTAACTGGTAGCCAGACATTCTCGAAGAAAATATGAGGCCCGAGATCCAATTCTTTTAGGTATCTATAGAAACCTAGATCTCTGTAAATAAATTTTGATTACTTCGAGGTCTACCATATTTCCTGCTCGAAAAATGTTCAAACTGATTTTCTGTCCCAACTCGCCACATCTAGCTACGACGAGTTGGAGAGAATCTTTATCGAGCATCTCAAAAATCCAAGTATCGAATTCGAGGAGAAAGTTCACCAAATTCAGATTGATCATGAACTGAGGTGGATCGATCTGTTCGTTGAGTTCCTGATTAATGAAACTTTGCTGGCTGATCCTATCGAGACACACCGAATGAGGAGATTAGCTGTCAGATACGTGATCATCAACGACCAACTCTATTAGATATCGATGTCTCTGCCCCTGCTCAAGTGCCTTCGGCCATCCGAAGCCGACTACGCTCTTCGAAAGGTGCACGAGGGCAATTACAGCAACCACTTAGGAGGCAAGTCACTGTCCTACAAGGTACTGCAGCAAGGATATTATTGGCCGACCATGCAGAGGATGTTTTCGATCTGGTGCAGAAGTACGATCAATGTCAGAGATTTGCCAATGTCCAAAGACTTCTGTCAAGTCAACTCACAACCATTTCGGCACTATGACCATTTGATCAGTGGGAGTCAATATACTCAACCCTTTCCTACTTGTTAGCGGATAAAGAAGTACATCATCTGGCCATCGACTCACCAAGTGGGTAGAGGCCGAACCATTGGCATAGATAACGGAGAGGAAGACTATCGACTGCCTGTGGAAATCCATCATCTGCCGCTTTGGTCTATCCCAAGTGATCATTACCGACAACGATCGATAATTCGACAATGCCAAATTTAGGAGTTCTGTGTAAAGTACCATATCATCTACTGATTCATCTCGATCAGGCACCCTCAATCTAACGGAGAAGCCAAGGTAACCAATAAACTATTCTACAAGATCTGAAGACAAGAATCGATCAAGCTAAAGGATGTTGGGCTGATAAACTTTCCAGCATCCTATGGTCTTACTGAACAACTTCTCGGATCTCGATCAGAGAGACCTTCAAACTGATGTTCGAGGTGGAAGCTGTGATCTTGGTTGAAGTCGACCTGCCTTTGACTAAGGTGGAGCATTACGACGAACGGACTAATTCGAATAAGCAATGAGCTGATCTGGACTTACTCGATGAGATCCGAAAATAAGTCCAACTGAGGATGGCTTCCTACCAGCAAAGGATAGCTCAGTACTACAACTCCTAAGTTAAGCCCAAGATCTTTCAAGCTGGAGACCTATCCTTAGGAGAGTCGAAGTCTTCAAACTGACTAAGCAAGGAAAGTTGTCCCCTAATTGAGAAGGTCCCTACAAGATTTCAGTGATTCTATGATCTGGAGCATACAAGATCGAGAGCCTAGATGGCATGGAGATTCCTCGGACTTGGAATGCCAAGAATCTATGGATGTATTATCAATAGGAACATCTTGTAAATGAAATTTTTCTTTACTACAATTCTATGTTAAACAACTCAACTCTTAGAGGCTTAACCCTCGACTGAATTAGAGATCATCTCAGCCAGGTCTGAGGTACGATAATGACAAATCTTGGTCAAGGACCAAGGCTGCCTCAGTGAGATTCGAGGCACAACAAATGACGACGCTCCTCTATAACGGAATGGCCTACAACAAAATCCCTCATCAAAGCCCCAAGTCACCTTGGTGATTTTTGAAGTGCAGTACGGCCGAGATCGTTGATGAGACATAAGATCACCTTGATAAAATTCGAGATGCACAGCAGTACTGATGAGATACGAGATCACCTCGATAATATCCGAGGAGAAACTCCTAAGAAATCAAGAAGCCCCTCCAAAATGAATCGACCATGACTTTGGCGAGACCAACACTACAGGGGCAGACAACTCGGGATGTTCCTCCAACTCAAAAACTCCTCCAGACATCAGCGACTTGGTACCCGACGAGACTTTATTCGGCTAATGCCCGTTTAATGGAGCCATGGAGTCTGATAACTGTTAGCGTGCCAGCTCTGACCGAAGGACCGCTGGAGTATAAGCTATAGTTCACAGTGCAGACCCAGGTGAAACCTGATGTTATTTGGCTAATATCCATTTAACGGAGTCGTAGAGTCCGATGACTGTTAGCATGCCAGCTCTAGTCGAAGGATCGCTAGAGTATAAGCTACAGTTCGCAGTGCAAACCAAAGTGAAATCCGACGTTCTTCAGCTAATGCTTATTTAATGGAGCTGTGAAGTTCGACAGCTGTTAGCATGCCAGCTCTAGCCGAAGGGCCGCTAGAGTATAAGCTATAGTTTCAGCACAGATCCAGACGAAAAAATCATGGTTAGTCGGCTTATCCCCGATTGACCAAGGATCAGTTGATCCAAAATAAAGTGGAGATAGACCATGCTCCGCCTCAACCACCATACTTCGAACTTGATGAGATGCTCCACAAAATGAAGAGTCACATATCGAAACAACAAGTCCACTGCGCACGACTTTCGAGGTTGGTCATCAGAAAAAGCAACTCAAATCTGTACATTGATTAACTCCTTTCGTCCGATGAAGACTACGTAATCGGACTCAGAAGTTGGGAGACAAGTGTTGGAGTAGGTCCTCATCACTTAACCGACCTCACCCAACAACCTCAATCGGAGGCCCACCGCGAGAAAAGCCGACTTCATCAGAAGATCATGGTCTCCAAAAAGCTGGTCTCATCAGGAGACCGATCTCGTCTAAAAACTAAAATAGATAAAAGTACGACCTCAATATCATCTGGGCATGGCAACATTGTCCGAGTTGAAGACTACATCAGCCAATGACCGGCCTATTTCTCCAGTGACTTCGATGAGAAACCAACATACTTGCCTATTGCGACAGCCCTAATCAGGAGATCCAGTCCTTTAGCTGTCTACGATGTCTGGTGCTTTATTTCGATCATCTACCGACCTGAATTTCCAACCCTACTTAGCAAGTCCAGGACTGCTGGTACATAGTGTAATCATCCAGAACCGCTTTCAATTAATTTCATCTTGCTCCGACTAGTGACGAACCTAGATATCGACATTGACCAAACAACGGATGATCAAGTGAGGCTGCCATGCGGTCATGTCGAGTCACATCAAGCTGCATCATCCTGAGGTCACACCCTCAGAGCTTTGCTCTGTGCCATGATAGGACACCACAAAGTCATTAATTATGCCATATGCTCGCAATAAGGCCCACTACCATGACCACCGACGTGTCGGACAAAGGGCATGCCCGCTGATGAGGCCATTTAAAGATGCCCCCATGTGGCTCCATATGATAAAATATTATCAAAATACATCCACATCCTTTCATCCTTCACCCTGCTCTCTCTATAAATGAAGATAAGAGAAGAACCCCAAGAGGTACGCATGCTCAAATACTCAGAGCTCGAAACTCTGTCTCACTCACTCTTCCACCTCTTTAGCTAAAACTAACTTGAGTGTTAGAGTGTCTTCATCAAAGCCATCTCCGGTGTGAATTTTTTTTGTAGATCTCTCTGCTGCCACCGGATGCCATCAGCTGACCTTTCCATCCGGTTCGAGTTGACCTTGCTTCTGTTCAGCGCACCGTGAGCTCTCGCTCTCATTCTCGACCCTCTCGACTATGCTCTCTCTTTGGTGAGCAGTCCTTCTCCACCAGTCTTTGCCATCTGACCTCAAATGCGATGATCTGACTATCCCACCGGAGACGAGCCGCAACAGCGGATGCAATATGAGTGGTAGTTATCAGTAAAATATTTCGATATTGCTTTTATAAATCCTTGATATCTATCTATCATAATGGTAAAATGATGCTCATGATAATCAATGCAAGACTCTAATGCTTCTTTCAATATCCGATGAAACCAATTTCAATTGTCATCATTTTCTATATCAACAATAGCATATACAATGAGAAATATATCATCATTCGCATCTTTGCCCGTAGCATCAAGTAAAACTCCTCCATCCTTATGCTTAACAAATGTTACATCCATGAATATCAGAGATCTACAACTTTTTATGAAACCATTGATTGAGGCTTTAAATGAAATGTGTAGATGTCTAAATCAATCTTCAATGGTTTCGTACATTGCTACACTGCCGGGGTTGGTCTGAAGAATAGCATTATAATACCATCATATCCTTTCATAAGATACTGACCTCTCACTATAGATCTCCTTGATAGCAATCTCTTTTTCATGCCATGCTTGATGATATGGCAATTCCATACCATATTCATGACGAATATCTTTTACAATATCAGTCGGTCTATATAAAGACATATGTTGAAGTTTCTCCTTAATAATACTATATTACCTCATATTGATTACCACTTTAGGAGATTCAGTCGAGGATACACAATGAGATACAACCATCTCAATTATCGCAGCTTTTAACTTCAAATGTATTTCATACATATTCCTAACATCCTTATCTACGATGAGCTTAACAAGCATTCTTGAATTATTAGAAATATAGAATTTGATTTCTATCATTGTAGGAAATAGATGCTTCTATCTCTCCACTATTTCATTGACAATGTAATCGAGGGTAGAGTCTTATGAAATTGAAATAATGTGGCCTTTGCTACCATAAGAGCACATAGCTATGAAAACTTGATTTTCGATGTTCTTAGAATCCATGACTATTAGAAAGCTAGATGAGGTCGCTTAAAATACTGGATGAGCTCCTTTAAATCTCTTCGACAATAATAAAGAAAAAAATCTGAGAAAAATTTGAACAAAATTTCTTAAAACCTGATGTTTGTATCAGAATATTATGACATAAGTACAATGGAATTTAGGAAGGCCAAAATGAGAAGAAAATCCCTCAAAACCTGATCTGAAGCAATTTGAGAAGCCTAGAATAGATAGAAAATTCCTCAAAAAGTGAATGTCTACATCAGAATGTTTCCACTTGAGTTTTGATGAATTTGGAAGGGTGAAGATGGATAGAAAATCTCTTAAAGAATGGGCTTCTGCTTCTTCTAAAAAAATAGAAGAACGTAAAGTATAGAATCGAGAATGCTTTGTAAAGTAGGAGCGAAATGATACTTTTGGTATTTTTTAAAGCCATCTCACACCAAAACTAATCGGTTACGCTAAATAGAGACCGAAAGTTATAGTTTTGATCAACAAGAAGTTTTTGTTAGAGTGGCATCAATCGGAGGATCAGTAATTAAATATTTTTTTTGTTTTGAACCATAGGGTAGATTTCCTAGAAAAGCCACGACTATAAAGCAACTCCACTAATATTAAATGTATTAGTTGATATTAAAATATTTGCTCTCCAAGTCTCGTAAACTTGTATCTTATGTCTCTCTCTCTTTCTCACACACACAAAGTGAATTATGAGACTGCGCAAAAGTGTCATAACGGAAGCTTTTGCATAAAACAAGTCTTTGAAGTAAAATTACTTAGTTAATGCCAAAAGAGATGGATATAAAAGCTTCAAGCTTTTTTTGGCTTTTAATGGCAATAGCTTAAGAGCACACCTTTTTTCCCCAAGCATATATGTAAGAGCATGCACCTTAGCACATCACTCTTGACTAGAACCTAATAACTAGAGATGGAGGGGGCGTACAAGGGGTGATGAGAGAACTGAAAGATTGGCTTCCACTTCTCCCACCCCACTTCCCCTCTGTGCGTAGCAAACTATATAGAAGGATGTTATAAAGTCTCCAATGAAGTGAAACCATGTGTGAAGTGCCTCACTGCCAAGGGAGTCACACTCCATCACACTCCATCATTGCTCCGGCCACTACCAAGTATCACGCCGGGCTTATCTCAAGCCCATCCGCCTCTCCCATCTTCCCCTTTTTGCCACCATTGGTCTCTTCATTTGCCTTCAACTCTCTCTCACCATCACCGATCTCCTCTGCGGCCACCTGCAGCTCCACTCCAGCCTTTTCTAAGTTGATGACGAGTACGTCCTTGGCCACCGCGGGCTCTACCACCACCTTCCTGACCATGTACTTGTAGATCACGTAGAGCACCATCTGTACCACCCCGAAGGTGAATCCCAAAACGTTTGGAAACTATTTTTTGCAAGAAAGAGCAACAAGTCAAGGTTAGAGAAAGATGTATACAGCTGATACTTTTGTTCTCTTGCTTTGGTGGGCTAAAAATGGTTGATGGATGAGAAATTATACCATGACATATGGGTCTTTAGTAAGTAGACCATAGAAGAACCATACCACTGCACTTATGGTGAGGAAGAATGACAGCATGAATGGCATGTATTCTACACTCCTTGTGCGAATAACTTGCCTCTGTTGATTAAATTTAACAAACAAAAACTCTATTCTTATGTTCTCAATGTCATCAAATTATTTGCTAGAAAGAGAAGAACAAGTTTCTCACAATGATGCTCAAAGGAGCGGCGAAGACGGAAGCAGAGAAGCACATGCAGATCCAGCCAAGAACTTTCAGGCGATTGGAGCCTTTCGGCAGCAGGAGAGTGGAGAGAAGGATCAAAGAAAAAGTCCCACATTCAAGAGCAAGATTATTTTGCGGTGAAGATCTGAAAGCACCAAAAGCATGCTGACTTAGATTATAATCTCATAAAAATATTTGCAGCAGATTATTTAAGAAATCTCAAGTCACAATTCGTCGTACCCTAGCAGGTCTTGGAGCATAGGCAAGGTACATCACAATGTAGATGGTCTCAATGGCACAGCCTATCAAATTAATGGTAACTAGAAGGACGGAATTAGTCTTGACAAATGCATAGAAGATCCACAGCATGGCACTGAACAATGCAACCAGATAAGGCACTGATTGGAATCCTCCTGTCGATCTCTTTCGATATACCTTATAGAATGTAGGCCTGTGGTTACAGTCAAAGTAAGCTTAGTCACTAGAAAATAGGTTATGTAAATGGCAAAGGAATATTAAAGAAAATAGAAGAGAGACAAACTAAGATGGTTCTTACACTGGAGCAAGATAGACCAGGAAGGAGATGACATTTCCTGCAAACAAGTTATACATGAGTGGGCAACAGTAATATATTGTGAAAGATAAGGTCATACATAAACTGATCAGAGGGCATTTCAAGATATAACATATGTACTTGTTGAACTTCGTGAAATGGAAGGAATCATGAAATTAATAGCTCAATAGTGTCTAAGAAAATTCATGACACTAACGTAAGTTTAGATTTTTACTGAGGCTGTAGTTTTGAATATCCTTGTTACTACCTTCAAATAAGAAACTAATGTGCATTCATTTGTCCAATGACTTGAACTTACTGAGAAAAAATGGTGATGGAGAAGAAAAGCATAGACAAAACCATGGAACAAATTTGCAAGTTCAATGGGACAAAATTGCATACAAAGATAAGCTGTTTTGAAAATTAGTAGTGGAATTTAGCTATAGTTCATTTCTCAATTTAGTAAAAGAACTCTCCCTCCACTGATGTGTGACAACTTGTAATATTTACTTTTAGAAGAGTGGTCCTTCTTCCACTCCTAGAACCACTATTGTGGCTACCTATTCTAGTACAGAGTTCTAACTTTGAACAACTTATTCAAGGAATCAAGCCAGACAACTTATTCCATTCCTCTTCCAAAAGATGGAAAGAACAATTAAAACAAGATTCCAACAACTGTTGGGCCTAAAATATAGGAGCATTAAAAGAAAA
>KE505100.1:339731-352375 GCA_000441515.1 Elaeis oleifera
ATGTTAGATTATATATTATAATATATAATATATATTATTATATTATTATATATTATATTATTTATATAATAAAAGTATTATAGAAAATATGAATAGATCTTCGCAACTTATTTAGAAAACTAATAATGCAAAAGCATATAGATAATAGATTTTTAAGTCATTATTCAATGCATAAAAAATATGAAATAAATTATTTTTTATCTAAATACTATCTGAAAAATATTTATCTAAAAAAATATAAATTTTGGATAAATTTTTTATTCTCAAAACAATGGGCTCTAAAATGGGAGAGAATAGAAAGAAATAAAGTGCAGAAGAAACAAGATGAGTTACAAACCTGCCATCGCTCCATATTCTTGGAGCATATTACAATCTTCTAGTATGGACTCTACAAGTTTGCTGATAAGTTGAGCCAAGAGTTAACCAGCTAATGGTCCACCATAGTGCTTCTATTGTTCTAGGAGCCTAAGATCAAGGTCTCAATGATTTGACCTACAGTGACTTGTTGAGTCTGAGGGTCCAAGCCTAACATGATCCCTCTAGAATCTGAGTGGTCTTGGAAACGCTAACCAACTCAATTACGCAACTTCATCCATTTTGGATTAAAGAGTATGGAACAAATAACTGCTTCAAGTTCCCAATTACTTGGTTTACCGGATCTGGTTGAGTGGTATATTAAAAAATGTAGCTGATGGCGATGCCATTGTGACAAAGTTAACAATACTTTATGAAAAAAAAAAAAAGAAGAAGAAGCAACGCTTTACAGAAGAAAAGGTCTTATGTGCACTGATGCATTTGTATGAGACTGGAAAAGGTCAGCTCTTGTTGCGGTTTTGTATCAATAATTTGTGGTTTAATCTCTTTTAACCTGTATTTGTATTTGTGTGCTATGTATGTTTTATCTGTCATTTGTTTGTCTCATATATGTTTTCAGCATCTCCCTTCCTTTCTTTACTCTATTTTTTTCAGATTTGTAGCATCATAGAAATATATCACACATTATATAATATATATCATAAGTATCTTGTATCATTTGTGATATATCATTGACCATATATGTTGTAAAATATATTTTTTTATGAAGTTGGAAGAGATGGCAGAAAAATTGGTCCATGGAGTTCTATAGGATGACTTGTTATAGCACATTTTATGAAATATATTGGATGTAGTCTGAAAAGGTTGACAAAATTATTTTTTTTTATAAAAATTAAAGAAAGATTGACTTATAGAAGATAGCAAAATCAAAATTGAAAAAATTGGAAGCATGCACAATACTGTCCTAAGATGTATTTCTATTCCTCATTCTAAAAATACCATACCAAGATATGACCGGTCTACGAGCGTGACTACGGAGGAGGTTGATAAAGACTCTTTCATCATTCAAGAAGAAGAAGAAAAGAAATATTACTATAGAAAAGAGAACTATTGAAGAAGATAGAAAAATTTAGAAGGCTCTTGGATGGCTTATAGGATTAGATCCCTAGGGGGTCTTTTTATACCAACATATTCTGACCATTTGGGCTGGCCCATTAAAGCCAAAATAAAATTTCTAATGTTTAGAAATTAAAAAGCCCAAAATTAAAAGCCCAACATTCAAAATATTATGTTTCGGGTTGGCAAGAACTAAGCTTGCAGCTATGCCCCACTTGGTTTGGTTATATTCTATTCTGTTCCGTTTGCACGTGCACGTATTAAAAATTTTCTTTAAACCTCCTCAAACACTCTTAAGAGCTTAGGCAAACCTTCTTCTTGTATAAAAGGCTCAAACAATCTTTTCATTTCCAACGTGGGACTAAAAGATCTCAATCAAGATGGTCAAAAGATAAAGCACATTGGGAGAAAAACTTGAAGAATTTTGGATTTTCAAATTTAAATTTTCTCCAACAATCCCTTACAAAACTAAGAATTTTCAAATAATAGCAAAATAAATAAAATATAAATTTTTGGATGCTTATACTATGCAATGGGTAAGATATCTTTATAAGGCTTAACCTTACTTAGTATAAATAGTTTCCATCTGAAAATATCGGAGTGAATCAGATCTTAATCTATGCTCTTTTGATCTAGACTTTAACTACCACATACATAGCAAGAGTTCTTCATCACGAATTTGTGCATTAATGGCCCTGTATATATATTTTGATTTTTCATGAGAGTTAATCGAGATAGTCCAAAGCTCATATCTACAGCCATATATGGAGCTCTCATATATGTGAGCCCCTCTAAAAATATATGTAGAGTCACATCTCGTAAAAATACCATCTCAAATCTCATTCAGAACTACAACTCTTCTTTAATCACTACACAAGAGCACTAAATACCATAGGGATGGGATATAATATTAGTTCAATATGTGCTTTTTGACCAACTAATTAGGTTGTTATTATCATATTGAACTTTCTTCAAGAGATCTCTTATCATTGAGGTTGGATTCCCACTATTGAAAGATCCATTATGGGCAAAGTTCCTTCCGCTCGATGTCTTAAGGTTCCTCATCTTGTCAAGCCTTTAGTAAAATAGTTAGCAAGATTTTGGTTAGATCTTATAAATTTAATAATATAATATCATGCTTTTATTGTCATCTAATAGACTTTTGTTCAAGTTCATATGTCTATTAGTTTTAGAATTTACGAGTTTCTTTATATAGAAATCAATTGTAGCTCTATAAGCACAGTGAATAGATATAAGAGGAATAGGAGTTTGTATCAAAGGAATAGATGACTATAAATTTTTTAGCCACTCAATTTCTAAAGATGTGATATCAAGGGCTATTAATTCTACCTTCATAGTGCTAGAGTGCTTCTAGCTATTATAGTTTGCTTTATAAATTGCCCAAGAGACGGCACTATCACCAAGAGTAAAGATATATCCAGAAGTAGACTAAATATATAAAAGATCAGACATCCAGTTGGTATCACTATATCTCTCAAGCACAGTAGGATAGCCAACATGTCTAAGCTCATAAGATGTGGTACCTTTAAGATATCAGAAACTCTTTCTAAAGCAATCCAGTGAGACATACTAAGGTTACCGGTATACCTACTCAATTTAGAAACAATATAAGCAATATCATATCTAGTTCTATTGGCTAGATGCAAGAGTGATCTAATGATTTGAGCATATTTTTCTTGATTTACAGAGTTATCAGTATTATTTACTAATTGAACACGATGATCATATAGTGTAGACACACGACTGAGTATCTAAATTTGTTTAAGATCATTTGAGTATAGTTGATTAAGTTAGATAATAGGAATTAAATGATGTAATAATCTTCATACCTAAGATTACATCAACTTGACCACGATCTTTCATGTTAAAGTGATTTGATAATAAATTTTGATATTATTAATTAAATCAATATCTAGTGCTAATATTAGAATATTATTTATATATAGACAAAAAAATATCGATTATCAAGTCCCTTATAACATAAACAATTGTCCAAGTCATTAATTTGAAATAATAAGAAAGAATAATAATATCAAAGTTCTCATACTATTACTTAGGTGCTTGTTTCAGCATATATAAGGACTTAACTAGCTTATGCACTTTATTTTCTTGTCCAGGCACATAAAAACTTCAGATTATCTCACATAGATCTCTTCTTTTAGATCACCATGAAGGAAAGCAGTTTTGATATCTATTTGATAAACAAGAAGTTTATGAATAGAAGCTAAAGCAAGAAGAACTCGAATAATGAATATATGAGCAACAGCTAAATATGTATCAAAAAAGTCAAAGCCAGCTTTTTGCTCAATCTTGAGCTACAAATCGTGCCTTATATCTTTCCATAGATCCATCCATTCTAAATTTTTCTTAAAGATCTACTTATATTCAAGAGATTTGCTTCTATAAGGTAAATCAGTAAAAATCCAAATATTATTTTCAATGATTGATTCTATCTCACTATTTATAGCCTTCTTCTAGAAGAGAGCTTTAGAAGAGCTCATAGCATCTTGATAAACTATCGATGTTTCTTCAATCATGAAGGTGATGAATTCTTCATCGAAACTCTTTGTCGTTCTAGCTCTCTTGCTCCTCCTAAGTTCAAGTGGAAGGTTAGGTTCTATAAGGTTATGATCAGGTAAGAATGATTTGATGAAGAGCCAAAAGTTGAAGATACTGATGGATAGTCAAATGCTTGACTAAAATTTGAGTTTTGAAAGGAAAGATATTTTTGTTGGAACAATACTTAAAATTTCAGATGTAACTTAAAAAATTAATAAGAATTTTGATTATAAAGAATATTATAAGTAACTTATAGAAATTCAAGAATAAAAAATGATCAAATCGAAAGTATGCAAGACACTGTTCTAAGGTATATTTTCATTCCTCATGCAAGAAATACATGGAAACACCATCTCAAGATATGACCAGTATCCTTTCCCTATGAGCACAACTATGGAGAAGGTTGATAAAAACTCTTTCAGCATCTAGAAAGATGACGAGAAGAAGAAATATTGTAATTAAAGAGAAAAAATTATTAGAGAAAGAAGATTAGAAGACTCTTAGATAGCTTGTTGGATTAGATTCCAAGTGGGCCTTTTTATAGCTAACCAATATGACCGTTGGGACTTTTATTGACCTATTAAGGCCTTTCATAAGGAGTCCAACGGTCAGAATCTTTAATACGAAGTCCAACGATCATAAATAAAATTAGATTAAATACACATCATCGTTGGTAATTAGGAGCCCAACGGTCAGAACTTAAAATCATGATAATGAAAAGATTAAATATTAAATGATAAATTAAAACAACATAAAAATGCTTGGAGAAAATCTTAGAAAAATTTGAGATTTTTTTTGGATTCTCTTCAACAATCTCCCACAAATTCAATTTTTTAAAAATTATAAATAAATAACATAAATTTCTGGATACTTATACTATGCAATGGGTAAGGTAATTTAACCTTAGTTTGAATAATTTTCATCTAAAAGAATCGAAGCAAACCAGATCTTAAACTACATTCCTTTAATCTAGACTTCAACTACCACATATATAGTACAGAGTTTCTTCATTGCTAGTCTATGCATTAATGGCTCTGCACATATATCTTGATTTTTCATAAGTTGCTAGAGATAGCCTAAATCTTATATCTGCAGCCATATATGGATATTCTCATATAGATGAGTCCCTCTAAGGATGTGTATAGAGTCACATCTCATGAAAAATATCATCTCGAATCTCATTCAGAGATAATTTTTTTCTAACCACTACATAAGAGCACTAATCACCATAGGGATATGATGGAGTCTATGACTTATATGTTAGGTAAATCACTGGTACTTTCTAACCAACTAATTAGCTTGTTATTACCACATTGAACTTTTTTTGAGAGATCTTCTATCACAAATGTTGGGTTCCCACTATTAGAAGGTCTATTATAGGCAAAACCCCATCCCCCTCAATGACTCTAGAATCTTAATCCTATTTAAATTTTAGCAAGGTACAATGATAAAAAGGCCTTCCCCACAATTTTGAAATATACTAGAACTTATGGTATTGCCAAAGTCCATTAATAACTTCATTTTAGTCTCAAGACAAAAAAGAATACAAAGACATCAAAGAAAAACACCTTCCTGTAATGCATCAGTTACCAGACATAACTAACAAAACAAATATCATGCTGCAGAAATCCTGATTCAGCCTAATAAAAATGGATGCATTGATGCAAAACAGGGAGGCAATAATTCATTCCCATTAATCTCAGAACACAAGCAGGTTCAGTTATGGAAATCAAATACGAAGTATACATCATTTACATGTGGCCAAGTCCTACTTATCTAGATCCACGTGTCCTTGATTCATAATCACATGAATTTTACGTGTGATAGACACAATACTGAAGGTACCAGTAAATTACAGGAATGAGCTTTATTTTTGGATAGATATCTCTTTCATATCTAATGACACTTAATAACTTGTGACTCTCTGACCCTCAACAACATCAATTCGCTCATGCAGATGCAATAAACAACAACTAATCTGAAATTCCACCTAAGGTCTCTGACTCAGTGCGCATTATGATGCACAAACCATGAAAAATGTAATTGAACAAGTAATTATCCAGATACATTCATGGAAAAGATTTGTGTTTTATTGAATGCATTGCCATATTTTGTTATCTTATTAATCCCTTTAGGATTGAAAGCTCACAGAATTGGCATTCACAATCATAAATTATATAAAGAACATTATGGGAATTAAAAGTTCAGAAATATAGAGAATAACAAAAGAGATGTAGTGTAATGCAGAAAAGATGAGTTTGCATGTTTGTCAGGTTGAATGGTCTTTGAAAAGTAGGGATCAATTCTATGATTTAACCAATGAGCAACAGTTGACTCAGACCAAGAGATATGGAAAAACTTTCAGTACATTTTAACTTAGTTGTCTATTTTATTTATTTCAGGCTTATGCTTACTACTATGAACAGCTTCAAGCCATCCCAATACCTTCCAACAGTACCAAAAATAGGATGAGGAATGTGGTACAAATGCGAACAACATTGTGGTAGAAGTTCTAGGAAAGCTGTAGTTCCTTTGTGTTTTATAATTTTGCCTTCTCCCTATATTAGCTATTTATGCAGAGGGTACCATAATTAGTGGGTTTCTTGATGAATAAGGATAGATAAACTCAAAGAAACTGAACAGTCGGGACAAGGCTTGATGGTTGTTTGATTTTTTCATTTTTTCCTGAACCCTCTTTTTGAGCTGGTTAATGAAATTTTCATAAACAATTGAAAACACTTTGATTTTAGATTTTCAAAGCAAAAAGTATTTAAATGATTCAAATCAATTTACTTCTCCAAACTATTATCTCTTCATCAATGTCCTATAATTCACACAAAAAACCTAGCAGCCAGAATCTAGTTCTACTGCAATCATGCCCCAATCACAAGGCAGATGAGGAGCATAGGCGTTCCTAGAAGCAAGAATGTCAAGCATCTAACATGCAAAAATTAACAAATCATAGAAATTGTCATCTCTTTTGCTGAAACTCTGTTTTCATTGGTAGCTAGGTCATGGTTGGACTTAAAAATGAAACAATATGATTAGCTTTTTATAGAGCATATATGAACATCAATAAGAAATCAAACAAAAAACTATCAGAACTCAGAATGTAGGTACCAGAGGGATGGTATCAAGCAAGCTTGGAGGTCTGGACCAAAAAATAATATTGCTGATAAGAAATATTCATGTAATGTTAAAAGGTGTTCATACATGGTGCCTTGGTCTACACAAGAATTACAGTTCATGAGTGCATCAATCTTCCTTATGGATGAATAAGATTTTACAAGGCTATGGACATACATTACTCTGTGTGAGTGATCAAATGGGCATTCAACTCACGCAATAATGAGGTCTTATTTCTAAGACATTCCTCTACATGCATTATAGACCAGCTTAAAATGGAGGGCGACAGAAACTGATCTAATATTGCTTTTTTGTACAATATGTATAATTTTTCAAACACACCAGGCTGACTGTCCACGTATTATGATGAATCCTCCAACATTAACTGGTAATTTAGAAAGCAAATACTTCTAGTTTATGGCTGACAGCAAATCATTTATTAGTCAGAAATTGTTATACATGTATCAAGGGGATGTGAATAAGTATCAATCAGCCTACTAAAATATACATCTATAAAGATACAAAATGAATAAGACTAATGTCCATATTTGATAAAACATGTATAGTTATAAATTAGACAAGGAATACCTATATTTCTTTAAACATAACAGACATTAATCAAATATTTGAGTATACCAATGAGTTAGATGGATAAGAAATTAATAAGAATTTTGATTGTAAAGAATATGGTAAATAACTTATAGAAATTCAAGAATAAAAATTGATCAAACCGGAAGCATGCAAGGGACTGTCCTAAACATATTTCCATCCCTCGTACAAGAAATACCCAGAAACACTGCCCCAAGATGAAACTTTGTTAAAAAAATTATATATGACTTACAGAATAATAAGAAATGAAAAATGATAAAACTAGAAGCATGCGTGGTACTATCCTAAGGCATATTTCTGTCTCTCGTGCAAGAAATACCTGAAAACACCATCCAAAGATACGATCGGTATCCTCCCTCTGCGAGCAGACCGTGGAGGAGGTTGATGATGACTCTTTCAGCACTCAAAAAAATGAAAAAAAGAAAAATATTGTAACTAAAGAGGAAAAATCATTGGAGAAAGAAGATTAGAAGGCTCTTGGATAGCTTGTTGGATTAGGTCCCAAGAGAGTCTTTTTATAGCCAACCAATATAACTGTTTATGATAGTTTATGACCGTTGGGGCTTTCATTGACCCATTAAGGCCTTTAATAAGGAGTTCGATAGTCAAAATATTTAATACGGAGTCCAACAATCATAAAATAAAACTAAACTAAATGCACATGATCATTGATAATTAGGAGCCCAACGGTCAGAAATTAAAATCATGATAATAAAAAGATTAAAATATTTAAATGATAAAATTAAAATAAGATTAAAAATGCTTGGAGAAAATCTGAGGAAAATTTTGAGTTTGTCTTTTTGGATGCTCTCCAACGGTTTTTAAAGAAAGTTGTATTTCTAGATTCAATGACAGTATCATTTGAGATTCTATTGATTTCAGAATTGACTACTAAAATCTATAAGTGTTGCTATCAAGAAATATCTTACAAAGGCAACATCTACAGTTTTAGCTCCAATCTTTTTTTTTGGTTCAGGAATTCTGACCTTTGCTAGACAATCCCATACTCAGAAGTAGCTTAGTCTAGGAATGTATCCCTTCCAAAGTTCATATGGAGATTTTTATTATCCTTCGGTAGAATTCTATTTAGAATATAACAGATTGATAAACGAGCCTCCCCCACAAGTTTAAGGTACATCAAAACTTATAATTATGGCAATGACCATCTCTATTAGGATTCAATTTTTTTGCTCAGCCACACCATTAGATTGAGATGAGTATAGAGTTGTGACTTCATGAATTATTCCATGCTCTTTACAGAACAAAGCAAATTCATTTGAAGTATACTCACCTCCTCTATTAGACCTTATTATCTTAGTCTTTTCTCTTGTTGGTTTTCAGCTTCAGTTTTGTAAATCTTAAATTTATTAAGAACTTCATCTTTGGTTTTAAGAGATAAGTGTAACAGTATTTGAAAAGTCATCTATGAAAGTCACAAAATATCGACTTCCTCCTCTGATTAGTCCCCTATATGAGTTACATACATTACTATGAATAAGTTCTAACTTTTGGATATTCTTAATTGAGATTGATTTGAAAGGTTTTCTAGGTCGCTTGGATTGTGTCAGATTTCATGTTTAATACTATGATTGATTTTGAACTTAGGGATTAAATTTAAATTGAATATCTTCATGATTGACCTATGATTTATATGATCTAGCCTACTATGCCACACATCATAAGATTTAGTACTCATCATATGAGATTGAGTAGAAACAAAGGAAGACTTTTCATTAATTGAAAGAGGCAGTATATTGATCTTGAAAAGACCCTCAGATATGAAATTTTTTCAATAAATATTTCTTCTTTGGAGATTACAACTTTATTTAACACTAACACAACTTTATAATCTAATTGTACCAATAAAGATCCACTTATTAGGTTCCTACGAATCTCGAAAACATACTGGACACCATGTAGAATAAGTGTCTTTCTAGATGTCAGCCTTAACTTGACAGTTCCAATCTGTATCACATTGATAGACGTACATCCCATCTCCTATAGTTACACTTCCTCCACTTGAGTTCTAATAGGAACAAAATCAAGCCCTATCATTACAGACATGAATATTGGCACTAGAATCTAACCACCAATCTAAGTTTGAAAAGATAACATTAATAGTAGATACAAAAGTTACTAACCTAAAGGTAATGTTTGAATGTCCAGCCTCTATCATGTTGATTTGAGACTTAGGCTGGTTCAATTGATCCTTCTTGAAAATGATGACCTTTCTTCTTCCTATGATAGCAATCAGCAACCAGATGATTGTTCAAACCACAAACATGGTAGAACCTTCTATCATTATTCTTCTAATTCTTTTTGGCTAATTGAGTTTAGGTTTGTCTTTAGGACTTTTACTCTTGGGCTTAAAATTCCTTCCTTTAGGTTTAAAGTTGTGGTTTTGATATTGTCTAGGTTGATGACCCTTAAATTATGATTCTTATCTTGAGAATCAATCTCAGTTAAGTTGACCTTGGTTTGCAGCTAATTCTCTTTAGCCTTCCTAAGTCGATGTTGGTCTTTATTCTAATAGATTGGATGACTGATTTAAGATTAAGTATTCCTTAAGTTCTTCTACGTTCTTGGGCAAACTTAGATCAAAAAAGTAGTAATTTATCAATTAGGCACGATATTTGGTAATTTTCATCTAACATGGAACTACCCTACGGATCTCATGAATATAGTTTTGAGATTGATGGATTTGGTCATTGATGGGAACAATGTCTATCATCTTATAATTGTTAAAGTCTATAACGGTAAACCTTTGAGCACTTTTATTATCTGTAATGTAGGCATCTTCTAAGATATATCAAAGATCTTTAGCAGTCTTATATTTTCTGTAGGTTTTATACAATTCATCTGAAAGATAGCTAAAAATTCTAAACCTATAATGGAACTCAATTTCTCCTAGTGATTTGTTGAATACATATTGAGTATCAGAGGATTCAGGAGAGGATCCTTCTAAAGGATAAGGAGGATTTTTCCTATAGTAGATATAAGGCCCAATGTTATGAGCCAAGTTTTTAGATGTTTTTGGCATCTAGCAAATCCTGAGCCATGAAATTTTTCAGACTTGAGACTAGAGGCATTATCACTATCCATTCTAAGAGATTAAGGAGAGAAAATTAGAGAAGAGAAGATTAAAATAAATGAGCTGTAAAAAAATTTCGAAAATTCTACTCAGTATTTCCATGATTCTGAATAATCTTTAAAATTGTTTGAGCCTTTAAAGTTATTGGATTAAATCCAACAAAATGAACTATTAATTGAATTGATAACTATTATATCTAAAATTTAGTAAATAAATTTTTAAGAAAAGAACAAGGGTATTTCAATAATTAAGCTTTGACTTGAAGAATGCTAATCCAAATTTAATTCAAATAAATTAACACAATAAGTTATGTACTATTGGATTAGCACTCTGTTAGCTTCTTAAACACAATTCCAAAAATATGCCTTAGATTGTTAGAGCATATTTTATGAATACACCAGATGTAGTCTAAAAAAGCTAACAAACTATTTCTTTTTATAAGAATTAAAAAAAAAGACTGACTTACAGAAGATAGCAAACTAAAATTGAAAAATCAGAAGTATGCGTAGCACTGTCCTAAGGTGTACTTCCATCCCTCATGCAGAAAATATCTAAAATATCACCTCAAATATGACTGGTATCCTCCGCCTGCGAGTATAACCATGGAGAAGATTGATGAAGACTCTTTCAACACCTAGGAAGATGAAAAAAATATTGCAATAGAAAAAAAAATCCTTGGAGAATAGAGAAGAAGTATAGAAGGAAAAGCTTAGAAGACGCCCATTAAGGTCAAAATAAAACTTCCAACCTTTAGAAATTAAAGAGCCCAAAATTAAAAGCTCAATCTTCAGAAAATTAAAAGTCCAACATTCAAAAAATTAAAATGATAATTAAAATTTACATGGTCAAATAAAATTAAAAAATAATGTTTTAGATTGGCAGGGTGCTAAGCCCATGTGCGGCCCAATTTGATTTGGTTCTCGCATATTAAAGATTTTTCTTTAAATCTCCTTAAACGCCTCCTAGGGCTTAGGCAAATCCTTTTCTCATATAAAGGGCTTAAACAATCTTTCCATTCTCGATGTGGAACTAAAGATCTCAATTAAAATGGTCAAAAGGAAAAGCACATTTGGAGGAAACTTATTTCAAAATTATGGATTTTCAAATTTAAATTTCCCTCCAACATAACTCATACCCATCGAGATGATAGTTTTATCAAGGATGAGTCGAAAGATATATTTGTATATATTGATAATAAATTTGTATAATGATTTGTAGTTTATTTTTTCGAATATTAAGATATAATTTTTTCTTAAATATAGGATAAAACTTCATCCCTTATTGTGGAGCGTGTCGGCTCTTTAGCATCTACGAGGCCAGTTGTGTCGAGGCCCAGGTGATTACAAAGTTGCTAAGACTGGAATGTTATGTCCAGACGAGGGGTTATGGAGTTGAAGTCACCCTATTCGATTGTTTGTAATGAGTAGATACACTCAAAATGCTAAAGAGAGGTATCAATGCAGATATTTGTAGGATCGAAGTGCAGATTGGGATGATGAAACAAAGTTACGACAGTAAGATACACATCTTGAGGACTTAGATTGAGCAGCCGACATCCTTGTTGCAGACGTTTGTGGACTCTAAGATAAATAAGTACATAACTACATCTATATTTTCGCATAGGCTTAATGATTTGAATATATTATGATTTTCATATTCTCATTTTCTGAAGTTTCTTTATTTTCTTTATAGATTCCTGATAGTTCCAACAGTCGTAAAGATGATGACGATCATGGTCCTATGGACCATTGATAGCCCGATAACTCTTTTTTTTTTGAGTTTTATATATATATATATATATATATAT
>KE505100.1:372667-387883 GCA_000441515.1 Elaeis oleifera
ATATGCTACAAATATATTTTCTGATCTTTTTATAATATTTTTATAAACTATCTTAACATGATATTGATAATTAATTATTAGTATTTTCAAGAAATACTGATAAAATTCTCTATTTTAGTGGCATATATAAGTACTCAATATTTTATTCCAATATTTACTAGCAATTATAAATATTCTTAAAGTTTCAATCCAAATGTTTATTCAAATATTTAGTAACAATTATATATATCAATATAAACTATTATATCTAATAAAATATTTTTTAAATAACTATATAACTTAAGATCTGACTTGAACGGCGAATCCTTGACCATCAGGCTACAGCATGCATTCTATCATGCATAAGGAGTTTATTTACTTAGTCCCATGCATGCAGATCGTTAAATAATCATTCAGTCATTATTTTATTAAACAATTTTTAATAAAATAAAATAAACACTTTATTTATATTCTAAATTTCTTTTAAAATATTTAAAATTAACTTCATGTATTTGTATATTGATATATAATTTTTTTTAATGAGATCTCTGAGAATAGATAATAATATATATTCTCATATTATAATTTTATCTTAAATTTTTTTTGACTATTGATATTTAGTACATGTTTTATCAATATACAGTAATGCTATGAAGGTATGCTAACTTATTTGTAAATATCTTTAATATAAGATTTCCAATCGCAAGAAATTTGATGGCCATCGGAACATATATGATAGCATATTTGATGGCCTTAGAGCAACCAAACCTAAGCTCTATCAATAATAATAATAATAATAATTTTTGATTTATAGTAGTCCTCCAAAATCTCATAAGTTATGAGATTATTATTAACGTACTAGTTAGATGTCATAATAGCACATCTAATTCTCAACACCTCAAGTTGTATACCCTAGAGAAAAATCTTAAAGCAGCATTTAAACTAAAGTATCATTAATAAAAAGTATTTGTTAGAAGGTAAAGGCATTTATACAGTAAAAAAGAATTTAACCGTATAAATAAGAAATATCTCAAGTAATTTTCTATCAAAACTATTTTATTATAGTAAATAGATAAAGAAGATCATGAGCAAAGCATATTCTTTCCCCATTTCATTAAACTCTTTAGTTGATTGGGTGGTGTTGATTTATATAATCTTACATCCAAGTAAATACAGTTATAAAATATGCTCAGTTACTACTCGACAATCTACTTTGAAATGTTTCATAGATGGAGAGTAGTAAAGATACCATCATGTGCATGATCTTTATATAAGCTACTCTGTATTGTCGGAATCATGTATTGGAACAAGAAAGTTTTATCCAATACACTTAGGATATATGAGATATATTTAGACTAAGAACTAAGTTGAACACCTCCATCTTCTGGATGAGAAGTAAATGTATAATTACAATAATGCTTTTGAGCAAAAGTGGAGGAAGTAAGAATTTTTTCAAAATTTATTAAAAATCAATTTACAAAAAGAAGTGCACAGTGTAGATACAAGAAAGGGAAGAGAGGATAGCAGATGGCGATGGAAGTGAAAAAGAGGAAGGGATAGTTACAAGAGTAGTGGAGACAAAAGTTGAAATGGTTTGTAGCCGCCTAATATTTTACATGAGCATAGGTTACACTACAAGTTGAAGGTGTGGAAGGCTTTTTATAGAATCATAGTAGTGGATGTATTTTACTATAGAAAATTTTAGAGTTTCTTTCATGCCCTATATGAAAATTTTTAGCCATTAGCAATTAGTCTCAACCCTTTCTCATGCCTATGAGACTCTCTTGCGCCTCCTAATGATCCATAGTTGAAGTTGATAAGTCAACAAACAATGTTAAGATAAGAGGAATAGAGTTCCCAATAGATCGAGCATAAGAACACCTAATGAAGAGATGAGAGACAAATCTATGAGATCCACCGCAAAGAAGGCAACCAAAACTCACCTCCACCCTTTCTTTATAAGTACTTCACCAATATGAAGTTTGTTTTAGTGCCAACCTTAAGGAACTTTAATATTTTTGAAACTTGTGCCTTCTAAGTAACTCTATAGAAAGGACATACGTTGTCCTCATTGTTAATGAAATGGTACTAGGTTCAACACTAAAAATGTATCTTTAGTGAGCTTCTATACTAGCACATCTATAGATCTTGAAGGTCGAACAATAGAGGGTAAGTCCATGAGTTGATCAAGTTGACCTAGTTTGGTAGAGGAGAGAGGCTCCACAAATCAAATTTCTCATTCCTAATATCTTCGGTTCCAATAGAAGGTAATGAAACAGTTCCTATTGATCACTCTAAGGTATAAATAATAAAAAGAAAACAAAGAGGTAGTAGTCTGATTTATACAACCTCCCAAAATTTGATTCTATCTCCATTACTAAGCTTGAACGAAATGCGGTTCGAAAAATCATCCAGATATATGCATATATCTTTTCATAAAGGAGAAGTCCTACGAAGCTTTTTTCTCACATGCGTATCAAACCTTCTACAAAGAGCGATAGAAACTTTGCAAGCCTTGACATCAGGACCTTGGTGATGATTTGTATAAGTTATGGAGAAGGCTGATAGGTTGCAAAACTTGAGCCAGAGGAGACCATCCTTTTTCAGAATAAGTGTTACATAAGCACAATTAAATTTGCCAATATCTAGATCACCTCTATGGAAGTCTTCAAGTGATGTCAACATGCCATCTTTAAGGGAGTTTCAATACCTTTGAAAGAAGTAGAAGGTGAAGTCATGTGGGCTTGAAGCGTTCAATGGCCGTATAGAGAAAACTACAATTTTAGCTTCTTCAAAGAATTCTTTTATCACGAAGTGGATGTAATGTAAAAGAGTTTATTGTAATAACCTAGGACCTCATCCAAAAGACTAGTTAGAAGGTATTTTTTAATTTTTCACTCTATATAAGTATCCAAGATCTATCTAATGCATAGTTGATGTGAGAGTGAGACTAAACATATGCCGACATGAATCCCCACATACTCTCCTTGTTTAAACTTTAGTATTGTTATCAAATTAAGGATCTAAATCTATTTAAATCTGATTATAAGCACCACAATTGGCCAATGGTCGCTCCAATGAGCTTATGCCATAGTATTCCTTAGTCCATATAGATCATGGGTCGAGTTTGCTCCGATATTATTTGTAACAATCTAAGATCTTAGTCAAAAAGGCTAATCGGAATATATTATTTAGATTCTTTAGTCCTATATAAATATCCAAGATTTATTCAATGTATAGTTAATATAGGACTAAATATATGCCTATATGGATCCTCACAGCCATAAAGAAGATTTCAATTAATGGACAATATTGAGGGAACTAGATGAGCGGAAGAGGTTCTTAAAAAAATTGAGTTTTGAAGTAATGTCACCTTGATAGGAGTATTATATACCATTGTTCACCAATGAAGTTATGAAATTTTCATTTTCTTAGGCCATGATGTGGAGGAAGGATGTAATTCTATCACATTCCTTCAATCATATAATTCTTGATATTTGGTTCCAATAGAGTACCTCCTTTTCAAAGATTTCATTTAAGGATTGTTTCAAGATTCTTCTAGTGATGAGCTCAATGGGCGATAAATCAATGATTTCTTCCTTCTTGCTGAGGAGTTCGACATCATGCAACAATTTTCTTTGTTCTCATTATTGGACCTCCTCCTAGATGCCGACCAAGCTTTAAAAGTTGCACATAGTCTTTAAGGTTTCTAGCCTATTTTGCAATGGAATTACCACAACCTCTAATTTCTACCATGTGTTGAAGATAAGACTCATTTGATTCTAGAGAATTGGAGGGGCCAAGATGATTCCTGAAAATTAGAGGAGAGTTCTCTTATTTGGTTAGAGTTTTAAAAGAAAAGAGAATAAAAAAATTCTTATAGAAATACAATTCCCACATTGCATGAAAATAAAACCCATGGGAAGGTAGGTTTTAGAACTTCCCACATGATGAAAATTGATAGCCCTTTTTTTTTTCAAAAATATCCTTTTAAAATCTATGACTAAAATTCTATAAAATATCAATAAATAATTAAGTTCAAATACCAAATAATATGATATTTTATTATAATATTTATAATATATTAATATTATTTTAATATATGTACTAATATAATATTTTATGGATATAAATATAATATTATATTAATATAATATTATTTTAATATTATATCAATATAATACTAATATATATATATATTAGTGTTATATTAATATAATAAATTTTTATGATCTAATGTTATAATATATTATATTAATATTATATTTGAATTAACATAAAATATTAATATTTACATAAAGTTTGAGAGCAAAAAGGTACAGACTTATATCTAGTAAAGATATAATAGGTATTTTATATAATTTTTTTCATTAAAATAGATGCTCAACAAAATATAGTTATTCTAGAATGCCAAAATCATATTTTCAAGCATCATATTCTCAAAAAATAACTTCTCATAAATAATATTTTTGAAAAGAAAATTCTTCCTATAAACTAAATGAGTTCATAATATCATCCAAACCCTCCTCTTTGGTCTGCTACATCCTAAATCTAAATCTACTCCAAGTCTGAAAATTAAGATTATTATCCAGAGCTATCGATACATCATTGGATAATGCATTTTTTTCTGAATTGACACTAAAATAAGTTTCCATGCTTAACGAGAAAGAAACGGTCCAATCAAGCTTGAGATGGATGATCTCTTCCATTAGACCAAGTGAAGTCCCTGCCCTTCAGATCAATGTTGATAAGCTATAGAGAGGCAATGAAGTCCAGGAAGATTAGGTTATCTCTCACACATTGGAGGGTTGCCACGTCGGCCAGAGTGAGACTTTGTGATTTTATAATATATGATCAATATACATGAACAATATATAGGACAACTATTGTAGAAATTTTTTTTCTGCCTTTGTTGATAACAAGTAATTCAGCTTCTTGGATTTATGGTCGTTCAGCCTACCGGTATAGTTTCTTTTGATGTTTGATCATTTGAGATGCTCGGGAGAGTTTTAGTATTAATAAATTTGGGCAAGTTGGGGATGCTGAAACTTCTATTTTTATTGCGTAATTGGAACTACTTTTGGGTGTGATTGTTTGGTCTAATGCTCCCTCCACCTTGGCCAAGCAGCAGGCTAGTGTACACACCCTCATGCCTTGAGTGACTCATGGGCTCATAAATTATGTCCGCCAACATCACTAGAATTGTGCTTGACCACACTGCATCTGTGTAACGCAGCACCAAAACTCCCCTGGGGACCAAACACACCAAGTTTTAAGGCCGGTGCCAAACCAAGGCACCTCAGAGTCCCTGGTGTGGACCCCTCCAGCCAATAAGAAGGTGGGAGTCATAAAAGGTTTAATGGTGATCTCTCTTGCAGCTTTAAATTATGCAATACTAATCAGAGATGAAATGATCTAAAGGGCTGTGGCTGGCCCCAGGGAACAGTCAGAGCCTTGACTTGTGAACATGTAACTCCTAAAAGGCATTTAAATCCCATTGTTAGGAGACCCCAAAGCCAAGGCCAAGGGCCAAGATTAGTGAGAGAGAGAGCCACAAAAAGCTTACAGATGCTATAAATGCCCATTAATTGCAGAGAGGTGGCTGGCTTTGGGCCCTGTCCACTGCTGGATAACCGTGCTCCATTTGGAAACCCCGCTGCTTAAATACATAAACTCAGGAGTCAGGAAGGAGTCCGATATCCATCTCCTCCCACTCTGAATTCAGAGGAATCCAAGACCACCGGAGGAATCCCACCCAAAGAAAAAAGCAACCTTTCTGAGGGGTCTTCTTTCTTCTCCCTTCTAAGATGATATGAAGCCCATCATGATGTTGTAAAGCATTCCAGTGAAGTGGTTGTGTTCCCTGTCCTACTTTCTTAAAGGTTGGTTCTCCATTATTTTTTATCTCCTTCTCTTTCATGACTTCTTCCTTGTTTGCCTTCTGAAAAAGTTGCTGCTTTCTGAATCAAGACTTCCTCTTTTAATTTGTTCTCCTGTAAGTTTGGATTGTCTTTGAATTCTAGATTCATGTCTTTTGCTGCTTCTTTGTTTCCTTATAAAAGGTGCTGCCTTTTGAATGCAAAGTCCTCGTTTAAATTGCTCTCTAACATGTTGGGCTGTTGGTTGTGCCTTTTATTATTGTTTCTTCCCTGCTTGCGTTCCAAAAAGTAGTATGTTCTTGGCCTGTTATAACTTTGGAGTTATTTTTCTGTTTTGTCTTTTAATCCAAAGGTCTTCTTTTCCTTGTTCTCTGTCTTCTTGCAAGCTTGGATGCTGTGTTTGCTTTAAAGTGGTCCATTGATCACAGGCATGTATAAAAACCAGCTACAAGAGCTAGCACAGAGGAGCTGCTTCAATCTCCCCTCCTATGCTTGCATCAGGGAAGGACCAGACCATGCACCAAGGTTCAAAGCCTCGGTTAACTTCAACGGTGAGATCTTTGAGGGGCCAAGCAACTGCACCACTCTAAGGCAGGCAGAGCATGCCGCAGCTGAGGTGGCCCTCACCAACCTCTCCACCAGAGGTCCTTCAAAGTCTCTGGCAGCTAGAGTCCTTGTGAGTCCCTTTTCCTCCTTTTCCAAAACTTTGTTGCGTTCCTCTTTTATCTTGTCATGGGGAGCAAGCCATTTGTCTCTTGTCATTGTTTCTTTTTTCCTGTTGTCCTGTGGCTACTTGTTGAATAGGATGAGACTGGGGTGTACAAGAACCTTCTGCAAGAGACCGCTCATAGGGCTGGCTTGAGGCTCCCTGTCTACACTACAGTGAGGTCAGGACCTGGCCACCTCCCTGTCTTCACTTGCTCTGTGGAGCTTGCTGGTATGAGCTTCGCTGGTGAGCCAGCAAAGACTAAGAAACAAGCTGAGAAGAATGCTGCCATGGCTGCTTGGTCTGCTCTAAAACAAGTAAAGAAAATCAAGTGTTTCTTTTCTTTAGTGTGTCATTATTCTTTTGTGTTCTTATGGTTACATTCTTTTTCTTTTCTTAAGTTTTTTCTTTTCTTTTCTTTTTGGAAGCAAAGTTGTTATAATTTATCTTTCAAATGGTTATATATTTGTAGTGCCAGATTTGGGTTCTTCCTCTCAGCAGGCCAGAGAGAAAGAGAACAGTGAAGAGCAGGAAGAGGTGGTTGTGACAAGAGTTTTATCTAATTTAAGGCCTAAAGAGGAGAGCAAACCAGTGAGACAGAGAAATCAGCATCTACAGAGGAGCAGGGTGATCTTGTTAGGCTCTAGAGAGGGCACCTCTGCTTCTTCTCTCAATTCTTTAGCATTTCATCACAGATGGAAGGTTTTGGATCCTTTATGTGCTCAACAACAGAGATGTTTCCTAGCTCCCAAGATATTACCCCCAATGGCATTGTTGCAGCACTCTTCTATCACTTCCCAAGAGCCATCTTTCTCCAAGGACAAAAAGAGCAACAATGTACCTCTCCTTTCATCAAATAGACCATTGCCTTCACCACAATTGGAAGGGAACAAAAGTGTGAGGAGGAACAGAGCAATGGGAATTCACTTCCGAAGCCAACTCCGGCATATACTCCTACGCCGGCCTATTCCCAGGCTTTTCTTTGTCGAACACTTCGGTGGCCAACCGAGTGATGGATCATAGAACCCAGCAAAACCAGATGAGTACCAGGCCATTTGGTCCTTCAACTGGAACAACTCCTGCAAGAAATCTACAGGCAATTCCAATTCCAGCAGTGTTTGCCAGTGGTGGATACCGTCCACCCGGTATTGCTCCTGCTGTGCATATAAGATCTGTGATTCCGGTCTGCGCTGCCCCACCGATGAGGCCGGCGGTGAACACCATACCAGTCCAGAAGAAAGAAGAAGGAGAGATCTCAGCAGCCACCTCAAAGCTCAACAGGCTCCACTTGTGAAGATGGGATGAATTACTTAGGAGTATCTCTATAAACTTTTAAGCTTATTCGAAGCCCATCATCTTATGCTGAAGGTTTTGAATTTATGGGTTGTTTTTGAGAACTCTCTCTTGGCTTTGCTTCTTTGAATTCATGGATTCTGGCTCATGGTTCTTCAGCTGATGGTGGTTCCTCAGTGGGATTTTGTCACATCTTGCTATGTAATTGATCAACTTCTACTATATGTTCTCCCATTTTCCAATGATAACTTCACTGCAGACTAGAATTATACATGAAAATCATCAAACAAACATACCACATAAGCACATCATCACTAAAGTTTTTGTTTCATCTGTCTTCTTATCTTATTTTGTGTTGTTTGAGAACTTTGTTTTAGATCATGGCTTCTTAAAGCCTGCTTTGCTTGTCAGCTTTAACAATTCAACTGAAATCAAAGCACCACATCTTTTTGATACAAATGAACTTTCTTTCAAACTTTTACTTCCATAAGTCTAGTTGCTTCTGTACTTTCCTTCTAGCTGATTTGTTCACATATTTCTTTACTAAGTGTTACTTGATGAAACTTAAATACAGCCTAGCAAATTTTAAACATTCTCCCCTCCCACAGTGAGAAGTAGATGCAGACGAATAGGGCATCAAATCCAATTGATGTCAGTTCAGAGGCCATAAATTTTCCAAATTTGCTTCATCTGTTCTGATTAAACTCTATGATTGTTGTCTGCAGGCTAGTAGTCAAGAAAACTATCAAAACTCTTTATAACCAGCTTATAGATTGTTAATCCAAAGCGTAATCCATCTAATCTTAGCTAAACATTGTTGAGGTGTCTCGAGAGAACTCTGCTACAATAGGATAAAGAAAATTATTACTGCAGATAAAAGAAAATATGTGTAGCACCAAATAATTCTAAGAAGAAGAAAGAAAGGTGCCATGATATCAATGAGCAATGGACAGACATTTATTATGATCTCAGAAGGAAGCCAGAGAGAGAGAAAGGAAGGAGAGGGAGAGAGCGAGGGAGTCCTTGAGGGCAGATGGCAGGCATTGAATGCAATAAGTGAAGGGAAAAAAGAAAACAAAATTAAATGTGATAAAAAGCTAGCTTTTAAGTTGTGGTCAGTCATTTAGTGGACTCTGTCTTCCCAATTAATGCCTCTTGTTGGGGGAAGAGAGATGGAGAGATTTTTCTTGCATGCCATGAATGCCAATGTCCAACATCCATCTCCTTTAGCTCATAGCCTGAATGCCATTGCTTTGGGATTGAAATCTTAGTCCATAGGGGACTGTTCAGTGTCGTGTGCTCTTGGATTAGATAAATGTTAGGCCTTGGGCCATGTGTCCGGAAAAAGGAATATAGCCGTTATAACGCCTGGTTTGTCTTCTCCCATTTTGGGGAGCCCAAAAGGCATAGTATTTGGAGGAGCTAATTCCAGGGAAAAAGGTTCTCTCGACAATTCAAGATGTTATGGTGTATTTGATTCACAAAATGATCATATTTTTTAATATATTTAATTTATGATTGAAATCAGACTTAAATACCAGCAGACAATAGGGATTGAATTTTAAAGAATTAAGATATTCATATTTCTATCGAAATCGAAATGAGAATGGATATCTCTCCAACCAAATGGTTAAAATAAGGATCACTCGTTCCTATTTCAGAGGTCAACTCTTTCCAACCAAATAAGTCTTAATTACTTCAAAATTTTCTGTAATAGTTGTAATAGTGGAAAGAAAGATAATTAACAGAATATTATACTAAGAAATAGTTAAAAGGATAATTCACTGAGTTGTTCTTTGGACAATTCAAATTTTCCGAAATTATTTTTGAAGAAAATAACCTCTGAGATAATTATTCTTTGAACAATTTAATCTTCCTCCCACGTTTTAACGAGTTTGGTATTCCCTCCCCACGTTGGTAGGCCTTTGAACAGAAATGCCCTTTCCCACGCTATCGAACATCTTTTTCATCAAGTTTAATTGTATAACAGAGATCACATCAGTCTAAAAATTCAACCACACAATTTTATCAAAAAAAATCATCCAAGACTTGGTTTTATATGGAAGAAAAGTTTGCAAGGTTTGGACATTCTTGGACAAGCTTTTGAATGAGATTATTCGAGGCCAGGGACATTTTCATTCAACGTCAAAACTCAAAATTGGTTTCTTCTATGAAAAGGACTTGTCTCCAAGTTGTGAACAATAAGAGCAAATCCATCCCCCTAAACCCTATAAATGTTAATGAATAATTTAAGAAAACTTTTGGTTTCCTAAGCTGTATTAGAAGTTGTAGATGGATCATGGAACCAAGATTTCTTTTGTCTAGCTTGCAGTAGATGAGCACCAAAAGAATTGCTGCAATGAAATTACATGCAAGCTTTTCGACTATACCATCCCAGTCAAAAAGTCAAGAAGATTTGCAACTGCTGATAAATAATTTTGGTACCTTTAGAGTTGTGGATTTGATCACCCATGAGGTGGATTGTCCGAATTGCATAGCTCATTTATTGGAAAGAAAAAAAAAAAAGAAATAAAATGGCTTAAGAGGATGGGAATTTTGGTCCATTCAACAATCTATGAAAGCTATGGAAGCATTACAAAATGTTAAAAGAATAAAATATATATAAAAGTGCATTCCATTCTCCAATTTAACCAGTGTTTTTGTCAGATAGGGCGTTAAGACTTTATTGTCAATCAGTATCCGATCATATAAATCTCTTCTAAATTTAGTACAGAATATATGATGGATATTGTTTGAGGTTCTATCCATTATTATTTTTGCTAGGTTAGTTGATCTAGAATTATTTATATTTATTTTTACAAGTTCCCTTCTTCAAATTACCCATGGTTAATTCTTTCATGCTTTTCATATCACATCCACATGGTCTTGCTCTACAGCCTTTTCCTGCTCTCATTTATTTGTGGTCCAGCAATTGAGGACCACAGAGATCATTTTATTACTCTTGCTCTGCAAAAATAGAAACGCACAAACGCTCGAATTTTGACCATATGAAACAATCAACACAATTTTAGGCTGCTACTTTAGTTTATAATTTATAGAATCAAACAAATTCTCAAACTGTTTTGGGTGTGGTGCATCAGCTAAGAGAGTCCTAAACTATTACATACACATGAACCAATGGCACTAAAGTGCACTAGAAACACATCAGGAACCAATGGCACTAAAGTGCACTAGAAACACATCAGGTTGTGATGGATCACATATGAAACTCGTTCAATTGTAAAAAAACTATGCTTATCGATGCAGGGCAATATTTGGTTAAGGAGAATTGGACTATGCAACGGAAATGAGAACAAGTGAATCCCATCCTAGCTATTTAGTTGTTAAAAATCGTATGTCATTCCGATTCCGAGGAGAATGAAAATATTGCAATCCCTCAAATCTAATCCCCAATCCTTCTGAGGATATGGCCATTGCCATTGCAATTTGAATTCTGATCATGAACCAATACACATTAAAAATAGTGCCATTGGTCACCCATTGTATCACTATTTAGCTCATTGGGCTGATGTGGTACTTGAGAATTAACACAATTATGGCCAGGATAGGCGGTGCTGGCCGACCGACACCCCTCGTACCACTTGACCAATCACTAACTGTCATGTGGAATCGAAAAGCTGAGTAGTGACATGGTAGGTGATCTTTAGCATTTTTTGTGAAATTAAATTGCAGAAGCTCCATACTTGCGCAAATCTTACATTGTTGTCAAACAAGGATGATTTGCATGCCTCACAGTGCATTATCAGGGTACAAATTACGTGTATCATGTTGTCTTTGGAACATGGAACATCAACCATAATGCCAACCACCAGGCTATTGTCCTCTATGGCATTTCCAAGGGTCGAACAATGACCAATGGAACCCACCAGAGCCAATCAAAACACTTACAACAGTCTTTAGAGTGGACAATTAGGAAACAAACTCTGAAGGATCATTTAATAAGAGAATGGACTTTTGCGGGCTGCAGCAATTTTAGTTCATTTGTCACGGAAGAAGGAACCGGGGAGCATTCCGTGCTCCATTCTATGAAGGTTTTATTAGCACAGAGGGCATTTTGAATATAAAACTGCGGTCAAGTTGAACAAGGAGGAGGAATAAATGCTATAAACATGGTGCCTTAAATATGATGAGAATGGTAGGTGATCATGTAAGTGATATCTCCCAAGGGATAATCATGTATGAGAACATGATCAAATTCACAGGTAAATCACAAGTCAATGGTTCAAAAACTTATGGTGGTCAACTTAAATAGTTATGCTATCATGTCTTTTAAAAATAGGACGCCATGACAGATTGACTAGAGATTAAATGCTATATTGCTCAAAATAGGAGCTCAGAATTCCAATGCTGCCTTAGGAATGAAAGGAGGAAAGATGACATGAGAGGAAGTAGTGCAAAGATCTAAACAAGCTATCAGCCATGGTGGATGCTACACTTGGTAGACACTGGACAAAGGAATTTCTTCAGCAGTTTTACGAATTTTAATTCTTCTTGGTTTTTACATGAAAAGTTCCAAATCAAAATTCTCTACCTTGCATCGTGCCGTATACTACTTGTGTACAGCCTGGGTCATAATCATTTGGCAAAAGCTCAGAAAATATTTGGATATAAATGGGGAGTCAAAACTCACAAGCAAATTCAGGTTGTTAAATAAGGCAGATTGATCATAACACATAACTATAGCTTATGAGACATATGCATGGTCAAATGGGTTCATCATTTTGATTTTTACCTTTTTTTATTTTGGTTGGGGGGATCCACTCTCAATGTCAAGCTCCAGAAATGCAGCATTTTATTTACGCTGACAAGATGGCCTCTTTCACTAGTAGTCCATTCAAACCAGCTGCTCGTAATTGGTCTCACATATTTGGAAGGCTAGGAAAAGTTCCCTACACATTCTTTTATCCGAAGAAGAAGAAGAAGAAGAAGGTTTCTAAACTTTCGCCTTTCAATCAACTCAGAATCTCATGAATTTTCTCCCTCGACCAAATTCTAGTTAATATGCACATAACCACTGCAAGAGTACAGAAAGGCAACAGACATGGGCTCATTCACCTGAGACCTTCTTTACCTTTCAATTTTTACAGTGAAGACTGTTATTATCTGAGTCTACTATTCTTCATTATATCAAAAGGCTCTTCCTATCTAGCTCTGTTTTGCCAATCCAGATTTAATCAGCATTCTTTTAACGCCATACCATACGTCTTTTCTGTTGATCAAACAATATAACAATGAATCAAACCAATTAAAATGAAAGCTTCATTTGTTTCCCATGCTCACATTCCTATATAGATAGCAACTTCTAGTGTCCCATCTTTTATATTCAGCCCGTAAATGAGAGAGTTCCATCTGTTCTTCTATGTTGCTCTGAAACCTTGACAGTCCCAAATGTCATTGGTCCACTGCTAGCAAATGTAATAATCAAGGATGGAACTACTACTACATGTTTGAAATTGCATTTTGTCTCCAAGCTCTGATGCCTAAATTTGTTAGTTAAGAAAACTCTTACATAAGCAGGCAACTCCAACCATACTACCTTTCTGCTTCATTGCCCTTATTCTAGTTTAAATAAAATTCGGACAATAATGTGCATTTAGTCATTCCTTATTTCTACAGGGCAAATCAGTAAACAATATTGTATGCAGCATTCTTCCAACAAGGCACTACAAGCAAAAGGCCCTTCATTCATATCTAGTTTGCGCAAAAAATACTGATGATATCAAAAGACAAAATTCAGATGTAACATTTACCATCAGAGATGACAAGTATTCCATATCAGCAAGCCTTGGGTTCATTATCCAACTTAAGGATCCAATGATATAAAGATAAATAAATTTCTTCAAAGTTACTATGTTCTGTGACATTGCAACATGTTTGTAAGCATAATGAGTTCTCAGCAAATTTAAGCCCAAGAGAAGGTAGCAGAAGAGGACACTAAAGGTATTTGTGCTTAAGAATTCACGATGATATTTCATATTCTTTGGACTTAATTTTTTTTTTTTTAATTATAAGTGTTTGAAGAACTTTTGAAGATATTCCACGAAAAACTAGGTATATAAACAAAGTTAAGTATCCATAATTTAAATTCATAGTGTAGCTACTTGCTCTGAGCTGTCTGGATCTTCACCATGTATTACAACAATAAGATGCCCAGATATAATTCTCTGTTCCAACAATAGCAAATACATTGATTTTCTGCACCGTTTTATTTTCAGTTGAATGAAGTGATTTTAATTACTGATAGATGTTGCATACTATTGTATAGAATCGGATAAGAACATGAGCAGAAAAATGTGTATGCAACCAATGTCAAGTATTAAACTAAATGGAAGTTGTCATCCAGAAGAACATGGCTCGAAGTAATTAAGATGAAATGTTAAATGGGTAGACTGATAGGTGAAAAGGATGGTGGTTTACTGCATAGACTGAAAACGTTTCATGATGAGAATACTCATGTCCATATATCGCTGGGCACAATTGGTGAGACATGTGGATTCACTGGAGCTGAACTTGCTGCCAGGAGTCCCAGTGATGCATTTGTCCCAGCACACATTTGTGATCTTCCCCACCATCTCACTAACCATAGCTTTCTGCTTCTCTTCCTGCAGAAAGTCAATCAATTGACTCAATTTTTGATCCCAGACATTTAGTATCCTCAACAAACATCAAAGGTTATTAATTCTTAAATTAGTGCTAGTAATGACAAAAAAAGACTTTGATGATAGCCATATGATAAATGGCTTAAAGAAGGAAATGCATAATGCATTGTATCCTGAACGAACGTCAAAGGTTATTAATTGTTAAATTAGTGCTAGTAATGGCAAATAAAGACTTTGATGATAGCAGTATGACAAATGGCTTAAAGAAGGAACTGCATAATGCATCTGTGCAATTATATGCACAGAATCACAAAAAGTGATGAAAAGACTCGCATTTATATTCATATTGGAACCTTGTAAAAAACAGCCTGCAATAGTTTCCTTTCTGCAGATTCAGGCCACATTTATTGTTGTTGTTTTTGCAGATTAAGGCCACATTTATTGTTGTTGTTTTTGCAGATTAAGGCCACAATTTTGTAGACATGTGCCTATATTAAGTTTTAGATGCTTTTGCCCCTAGCTCTAGGATACTTTCCAGCCATATATTTTAAACAGAGTGAATGCACATAATTTAATAGCTAATACACGTTTATTGAGTATGCATTACATGTTAAAGGGCTGAAGATTATCCATGGGCAAGAGGCAAAAGCACATGAAAATTACACACGCGCGCGCGCGCGCGCACACACACACAGAGAGAGAGAGAGAGGAGGGAGGAGAGAGANAGAGAGAGGAGGAG
>KE505100.1:387903-402930 GCA_000441515.1 Elaeis oleifera
GGAGGGAGAGAGATAGAGAGAGAGGGAGCGAGAGAGGTGGTCCAAATTTGCAAAACAGAAATAAAGCGGCACATTTATAAAACTCCCTATATGGGGGTCTATATGTCTATGTATGTATCTCTGCATGCATGCATGTATATATATTCTTTGCTGTTGAAAAGTGCTAAAACTTTGAAGAATATGCATTATTAAAAATAAAATCAAATCTCAAAAAATATAACAATGTTTTTACATTTTTTCTTCAAGTTTTCACTATAATAATGGATACAAATCAAAGGGAACAACAGTGAAATTTTATAACATAGTTAAACACACGTCCAACAGGAATACCTTATCTGTTTGTACGACATCCGTCCTAATTTTCTTTGGATTCCTACCTCTCTAATTATTTTTCTACATGAATTCAGAACCTCTTCACTGATACTGTTCATGACCTGCTATATTCCCACCTTTAACAATTCCATTCTCCCATATGCTTAAAAAGTTCATAAATCATAATCCTTCTCCATCATAGGCATTTCTGACATATCTTTTTTAGCATAACTATATATCTACTTAAAACATCCCCTTTCTTGTATGTTTGCTCATTACTGCAAATTTATTATACTGCATTACAGATGCCTCCAATATCAGGGTGACACTAGTTAGTGATGTTTGGAGCACCTTCCTAAGATATGAACCTAAACATCCTTCAAGTAGTTTGATTGTAGTGGTTCTCTTTCCAGACTTCCCAACATTAGTATGTGTGTGCACACAAATTGGAGAAAAGGGGAGAAAGAATAAGCATAGCTTAGCATGTAATTAGGCTTTCAGATATGCCTTGAAATTTCTATTCACACCATTGATCTCCTCTCCTCAATAGCCTTGCAATTACTGCATTTGCCCATATTTAGCATCTAACATAACTTGCATAAAAACCTGATGCAGCAAGAACAGGAGAGATTAAGCCCTGCATGACCATGTTACAGCAACAAAGTACTGCTTATCATAGAACTAGGTTGTTCGAGATATGGAGAAATTTTTATGTAGGAACCAATTGGTCAATTAATTAATTCTACAAACACGGCATCTCCCCATATGGGCAATCTAATAAAGCACATACTAGGGATCAGGCCTTGCGCGAGCATGTTGCAAGATGAATGCCAAACCAACATGAGTTGAAAGTTATCCTAAAAGGGTCAGAATGAACGTGGTTTACTTTTTTGCTAAGCTAGCACATTTTTGGTTTCGGGTCTGTGTAGTTTGGTTTCAAAAGGTCTAGTGATTTCTCTTACGGATCTGGTTTAACATTACCAAAACCTGGACCCACTGCCAAATTGCCCCATTCATGGTTACTTGTGGTATATTCTTACAGCTAAGCATGTATGGGCTTAATTATAGCATAACAAAAAGTAGTCCATGCAATTTAGTGAATGAAAGCACTTGGCAATTATCCTTAATTTCTCCCACGGATCTAGGTAATTTTCAAGATTCCGTGGGCAACGGTAATTAAAGCATCAAGGAGAAGGAGAAGGTACTGGTCTTCTTGCCAGCCAGGCACCCTATTGTAATTTCTGGCATTGTGCTTTCCTCATTAGATGGTACATGTAGTAATACTACCAACCATTATATGCACATCTCACTTCATCCACTTTAATATAATCGTACTCAAATATTCCCAACCTTCCTCTTCTCCTTCCAACATTAAATCCAATGCATAAATACAACCTTCTGGAAACCTAGTTTCTTTTGACCTCAATACATATCCTATCACCTCATATACCTCCTAAAGCTGTACCTTACCCTGTTCTAACTATTTAAATCCTCAATCCTTTAATCTTCCTTCCATCATTTCAGTTGATCTTCCCTCCCAATTCCTCGACATATGCCTCCCTTTCACATCAACCTTTGCAATGGAAACAAATTCCAACATAAATCCATCATCTTATAAATCAAAAGCTGCTTCCAAATCCAAGGGCTTAAAGACACAATTTCCAAGTCCCTAGATATATTGAAAAAATCCACATAGAAAAGGTGTTTTATTTGTGTTTCATAACATCCCATGTAAACTTCACAAATAAGAAGACTCTATCAGAATTTATCAAAAGCGCAGAAGTCGAATATTGCATCGAAAATGAAATTTTTTATTATAGATCAGCAAAATTCAAGAATATTTAGTCACAAGGAAAATTATCCTGCAATAAACAACAAGTTTCTAAGAAGCTGAAAGAAGCTAATGGATCTAACCTCGAGGAACCGCTGCAACTCGGCGGAGTTCTCCATCTCAGCCTCTTCTCCGAAAACCTTAGGGAGCTTGGTTGCCCTAAAACCCTCAAAACGCTACTTGTAGGGTCTAAATGGGCCGATTGGTTGGGCCTCAGGAACCGGACCCAACGCATTTAACAAAGAGAAATGCTTTGTGCACCGCGGGCGATGCAGAACCGCGCCGGACAGAAGGCAAAAAAAAAAAAAAATCGGGCACCGTATTTTGGCCGTGCCCATAAACTAATTATCATGAGCGGTGCACGAGATTCTACAGTATATAAAATATTTTTTATAATAAATAAAAAAATTTTATACATCACCTGCATACCGCTTCATCTTATTAGACTACGTAACCATCACTTTTCAATATATATTTAATATCCATTTAATACCTGCAGTTTTATTTTTACATTTGAAATTTTGAAGGATGAAAATATCTTTTTTCTTCTAAAAAAATTATAACATCCTGTGTCGATATTATGACATTCTACGTTGAAATTATGATTTTCTACATAGGATGTCATAATTTTTCATAGGATATCATAAAAAGAGAAGGACATTTTCATTATTGAAAAAATTTAATATCAGCATCCTGCATTGAAATTATGACTTTCTGTACAGGATGTTATAATTTTTTCGTAGGATGTCATAAAGAATGAAGGATATTTCGATATTTTATAAGATATCATAATTTTTTTAATGATGAAAATATCCTTTCCTCTTTATGACATCCTGTGAAAAAATTATGACATCCTGTGCAGAAAGTCAAAATTTCAATACAGGATGCCATAATATCGGCACACGATGTTATAATTTTTCGGATAGAAAGAAGCATTTTTGTCCTTCAAAATTTCAAACGAAAAAGTAGAACTACGGACATTAAATACGTATTGAAAAGTAGTGGTTATGTGATCCAATAGAACGAAGCGATGCGCTTTACGTCAGATTTTCTACACCGCGGGCAGTGTATAAAGATTTTCTCTACAATATTATTTTTCTCACCTTCTTTTTGGGTGAATGATAGAGTTTGCAGTGCTTTTAGAGCTGTGGGAAGGAATGCGAATTCTTCTTTCATCAAAAACCAGCTTGTAACCTCCATGCGATGCATGAATATAAATTTTTAAAATATTTTATTTATTTATCTATTCTATTATATTTATTATATATATTAAAATAATTAAATAATAAATAATTTATATTTATGTATAGTAAAGATTATAAGTTATCAGATAAATCTTGTAAAGATTGACGATCTTAATTCTGTGAAATCCGTTTGTAAACCCATTATTTTTATTATTTTATTTTAGTCATATTTAAATCTTTCTATCCCTCCTTCTTCTTCTTTGGTCATCTCCTCACACACCCCCAACTCTTTCAATAATAGGACTGACAATGTTGCTGACATCCTTTGATCATTTTCTCGCATACCTCCCAATCTTCTAATAGTAGAGCGGATAATATTGTCTGTCGGCCATCATTGTCATTAATGGCAGCAGCCTTTTTGAGCTCGAGGTGAAGCAAAAATATATGCAAGTATGCCTCGAATTGATGGCTCACGAGAGATTTAAACTTTAGAAATTAAGAAATTTTTTGTGTATTTAAATTTTAGAGATCTAAAATTTAAATTTTTAAAAAATAAAAAAAAATTAAATTTTTTTCGATGCTTGCTCGCCTCTGATCCCTCCTGAATCGGTCCCACCACCTCTCTCTCCTTCGCCGCCACCTCACCATCCACCCGTTCTCCCTGATGTCGATCTTTTCCTCGGACCGGCCCATAACCCCGACCACCACCTGAGTTGGCTGGATCGGGACCACAATCCACGCGTTCTACTCATCATCGGCTATCCCATCGATGTCCGCCACGTCGCCCTGGATGCCGCCATCGGTATCCTCTTGGAGCCTATCCTCGGGCTCCATCCTCGTCAACATGGCCACCAGCGACTCAGCCCTCACCACTGATATCGCCTCTGCAGCCACTGTCGATGCCCGTCTCGAACGGCAATTGTGGGGCCCAAATGAGCATGCTTTTAATCTTTGCGGGCGGAGAGGAGGCGGTCGTCCGAACTCCGATTAGCTGGATCAGGACCACCATCCACCCGTTCTTCTCATCGTCGACTACCCCGTCGATGTCTTCTTTCTATCTTTATATGATCAGGATCTATTTATTATTTTTTTATCTATTTATTATTTATTTTATTTTGTATGATCATGATTGTAAATTTTTTGTATATTTTCTCCCCCCATAATATTCATTTTCACATATATGCTTCTTCATATGGTATTAGAGCCTACCTCCATGGCATCCTCCTCCAACTCGATACCTACACCTACCACTTTGTTGTCAATTGTTATTCAACTTAATTAGGATAATTTTATTACCTGAAGGCATATATTCGACCTCTCTTGACAGCCAATCAACTATGAGATCTTGTAAATGGTACGATCTCATCTCCATCTCCAACAATTGTCACAACTTTAGATGATAGAAGAACAAGAAATCAATCTCTAATCCGGCTTATGAATCATGGCTTTTCATATTCAAATCGCTCTAACATGGCTTCTCAATAATATATCCAATGCGATGATGGTTCATATCGTTAGGTTGCCACATACATAAGATGTTTGGCTTGCTCTTGAATAGCTTTATGCCATTCAGAGTGAAACATATTATAGTACTCTTATGATGGATTTTCATACTCTTAACAAGAGCTCGCTCTCTATTAAAGATTATTGCAAGAGGCAAAAGGATATTGAACAACATGACTGCCATTAATAGATCTATATCGTCTATCAATTTATGCCATCAAATCTTGCTCGACCTTGATCTAGGGTATGAACATCTTGTCTCTACACTCCTTACTATAGAAATCGCTGTTAGTTTTGAAGAACTACATGACATTCTTCTCCCACATGATACCTGATTGAAACTCCAAAGTTTCATAACTCACTCGGCTATGGGTGGGATTCCACTTGCTACAAATTATGTGCATAAAGCCAGCCAATGAGGTCCACCATAACATGCCCAATAGTCAACAGTAATTTCTTTAATGATGGAGTATTACCTTTTCTCTACATGGATCTTATCAACAAAGGGTCATAACTTAAGACCTCCAAACACTATTAATGGACGAACTTAAAATAAGATATGCTGTTAAGTTTGCTGTAAATATGACCACATAGCCTTGAAGTGTTACCATCGCTTGATTAATCATATCAAGCCGAAGTTACTTCTCCACAAGCAAATTTTGCTGCTGTGAATGATCCCACATGATATACAGATACATGTGCCTCTCATTATATGACTCTAAATTTGTCCGATCTTCATCTCGGGTCTAACTATAATGGTTCTGATCAAGTTAACATAGAAGATGGTTCAGATTTGGCTATAAAATTATTGATCACTCTCTTTTACATACTTCTACTTGTCTTTTCCAACTTAATAATAGTTTACATGTCCCTCAAATCATTAAAACCTTTTATCTAGATCTCAATTCACATATGATAATTCATGTTATTTGGAGTTTCAACCTAACTATTTTTGTGTGAAGGACCTCACTTCCGCTCAAATCATCATCAAGAGTATACTTAAGGATGAAGCTTATTGTTTCTTACCTGAGAGTGTCGTCAAGAAAACTTCTATTGCATATGCTACTTGAACTAGTATTTCTCAATTTGTTTGGCATCAACATCTTGGGCATGCTTCTATGCCACTTGCTTCTAAAATTTTTAATAACTCATTTTTGAATTTTCATAATAATGATAAAATTTATTTTGCTCCGTATGTCAATTAAATAAGAGTCATTCTTTATCTTTTTCATATTCTCATTCTAGGTCTTCCTTCCTCTTGAACTTATGCATACTGATATCAGGGGATCTTCTTTGATTTTATCTCATTTTGGGTAATGGTACTATATATATTTTTTAGATGACTATAGATATTTCTCCTAATATTATCCATTAAAACATCGTTCTAATATTTGTCATGTCTATTGTGCTTTTTGGTTGCATGTTGAAAATATTTTTACAATATAAATTAAATTCTTGAAACTAATTGTGCTTGTGAATTTCAATTGCAATCTTTTCAACAAGAATTAAATGATTATAGAATTAGTCATCACTTCTCATACCCCCACACCTCCCAACAAACTAGGGCTGCAGAAAGCAAACACAGCCATATTGTAGAAGCACACCTTATTCTCTTTGAACAATTTAATCTTCCTTCTAAATTTTGGGATATTGCTTTTGAAACAGCTAATTGTTTCATTAATCGTTTAGCCACACGTATACTTCATTTACTCATATTAAAAAAAATTATTAATAAAATTCAAATCATAATTTTTTCATGTTTTTGGCTCCTTATATTTTTCTGTCTTCATTCCTATAATAAAATAAATTAGAATATCATTCTCTTCCATGTATTTGTCTCAGTTATCCTATAGGTTTTCATAGATACCGATGCTACCATCCTTTTTTAGATGCATTTTTATATCTCGAGATGTTATCTTCGACAAGACTATATTTTTCATGCACATAATTCTTCTACTGATACTTTCGAGCAAACCAGTAGCCCTCCTAAGACCTCTTCTTTACCATGACTTCCATCTAAGCCCAATGATCAGTTAGTGTCAAGCCATATCAATCCACTCATATCCCCAGTCCCGAGTCCTCAAACTCAGTCCAATTACTTAAAAACACATGACAATAACCTAGCCATGACATGTGACCAATGTTTATAGCCACTGCTGAACCTACTGCTCTTGAACTAGTGACTTCTTCTCAGATCGACGGTCATCATATGACCATATGCTCCAAAGATGGCATGCTCAAGCCACGTCGCTTTAGCACAAAATATCCCATGACATCTATGGCTTCCATTATCCCAGTCGAGCACACTTGCTTCACTCAAGTCCAACGTAACCCTCAATGGCGTGAAGTGATGGCAGATGAGTATAATACTTTGCTCTTTAATCATACATGACTTTTAGTTCTGCCATCTCCATCACCACATGTTATTGGCTACAAATAGATATTCAAAATCAAAAAGTGATCTAATGGCTCCTTCGAGCGATATAAAGCCTGTCTAGTTGCTAAGAGTTTTAATCAACAAGAGGGTGTTGATTATGATGAGACATTCAGCCTAGTTATCAAGCCTATCACAATTCGTATGGATTTTCTGAAGTTTGGCCTATTAGACAGTTAGATGTCAGAAACACATTTCACCATAAGTATCTCATTAAGGATGTTAATATAAGACAATTCTTGATTTTATTGATCCGAACTATCCTACTTATGTTTGCAAGCAACAACGTTCTCTTTATGGTCTTAAACAGGTGCCACATGCTTAGTTTCAGTGGTTGAGCTCTCACTTACATACTTTTGGCTTTCATGGGTCTAAGACTGATGTCTCAGTCTTTATCAAGCACACCAAATAATACATAGTGCTTCTTCTGTTTTATGTTGATGATATTATTCATACTGATATTATTCCATTGGATGATCTTATTGCTTTCCTATTTATTAGGCATTGAGGCAAAGACCACTACTTTTGGACTTTATCTAACCCCATCCAAATATATTTCTGATTTTCTTCTCCGAACCAACATGGATGGTTCCAAGCCGATCTCGACATCCATATCTATAGGGTCCCAACTCTGTCATTCTCATGGTTCGCCACTTTCTGATCCGACTCAGTATCGGAGTGTGATGGGTGTGCTTTAATATCTTACTCGTACTCATCCTGATATTGTCTTTGTAGTTAACCAATATGTAAGTTTATGAGTATACCCACTTCTACGCACTGGCTTCTAGTCAAACGCATTCTTCGCTACTTGAAGCATACTATCGACTATGCTCTGTATTTAACTAAGAGTCTATCATCTTCTCTTCATATCTATTCTGACACCAATTAGGCTGGTGATCCTAATGATCATCATTCTATAAGTAGCTTCAATATTTTTTTGACCCTAATCTCATATCCTAGAGTACTAAACAAGTACCAAATCCGAATATAAAGGATTTGCCAATGTTATTGCTAAACTAATTTGGATTCAATCTTTATTACAAGAATTGGGTATCTCACTCTCTTAAACCCTATACTTAATTTGGTATGACAACTAATTATTTGCCATATATCTTATGGCCAATCCCGTGTTTTATGCTCGAACAAAACATATAGAAATTGATTTTTCATTTTATTCGAGAGCAAGTAGCTCGTCGTCAACTTCAGATCTGACTCATCTCCTCCAACGACCAACTTCCTGATATATTCACTAAAGGGCTTGCCTCCCAATGCTTTCAACAATGGCAATCCAAGCTTTCAGTGGTATCTACCTTAGCTTGCGATAGGGTATTGGCATTATCTTCATCTTGGCCTCATATTAAGGATCCATAGTTTGAAGAATTTGAATTTGAATTTAAATTTTAAATTTAAAATTTGAATATTGGAGATCTCCTAGGATCATTATTCATTTATTATTTTTTCTATTTTATATAATCACGATCCATTTGTTATTTTTTCTATTTTGTATGATCATGATTGTAAATTTTTGTATATTTCAATTATAAATATAGATAACCTCCTCACAACATTGAGGTAGGAAAATTTTTCACAATATTCTTTCCTGTATATTTTTTTCTTCACACAAAATTATGTCTTAGCTAAAAATATTATATTTTAGCCATAGGAGCAACACAGTCCAAACAACTTCCATATGGACATATACGAAGCATTTGGTTTGCAATTGGATTTGACTGCTAGAAGAGAGTTAGGATATGGTTTTAAGGGATTGAGACATTCTTTTTCTTTTTGAAATCCGAATGAAATAAGATTTCTTCCAACTAAATAGCTAAAACAGAGTCAATCGCTCTCATTTTCATTCCAAAGCCCAACTTCTCTTGACCAAACATACCCTTGCTTCTTGTCATGGAGCTTCATGAGTTAACATAATGAACCAAGATTAACATTCATGAGCTCATCTGCCTCTTCCTTAAAAGTTGAGGACCTTAAAGACATCCTCAGAGCATTAGGCTCTTGGGACAGTAATGCTAGAAATATTTTGGTATCAACAAAGTTAATTATTGGGAAACAACCTAGGTTAGAAAACCTTACCCTATAGCATCAAGTCCTTATTGTATCAAATTTCATAACAACAGATCCCACTGGATGGATGGATAGGGTCAAGCATTATTAGAGAAGAAGCTGTCATGAATGCATCGTAAGTTGTGCTTGACAAAGGCTAAATACCAAGCCTGCACCTTTTATTGTCAAAAGGTCCCAGGATGATCTCCAGACTCATCCAAGACCAGATGAAGGGAGGACATTATGTGGCACTTAATTCCCCTTTCTTCCAAAAGATGTTGCTCTTCATTTCCTATCATTTCAGCTTTATGATTTCTTCACCTTATATTCTCTTCATTCACCCTATTTGCACGTAAAAATATATTTCCATTGTTCATCCTACAAAAATTATTCCATGCACCGCATGGGTCCTTTGCTTGTGCCTAGCTAGGTGAAAGATTAGCTGCCCATTTTGATACCTAGCTGTCATTGGCCAGTATAACAAGTCTAGGCTGCATTTAGATTGAGAAATAAACAAAAGGCATTCATACTATAACATGTGCATTAGATATCATTACAGCTACAGAATGCGCCCTTGATGTTAGCAATTAGGAAGTGAGGTTTTGGCGAAAATAATGACATCATCAGCGCAAAGGAAATCGCGTATTTGGTCATCGATATTTCTGAAAAGAAGCCTATCTATCTCATGGTGTAAACAAAGTAGAAGCATAAAAAAACTTCTACCAATTTTGCTTTACCACAATGGTCACAACAAGCCTGCGTGAAGATATTATTTTGAATGAGTTACATTCTTCTTCCATGAAGTATCTATAAACACTCCAACACTTCAAGAGGTTGAGGAATTTCTACCTCTATCTTCTGTACTCACCCCAATCTGTACACAAGCTCATCTTAGGTTTCCACTACTTGCTTTCATTTCTTCTACTCCTTTCCAACCTCCTCAAGAATGACAACCAGGATGTCCATTTCTATGTCAAATTATGTGGTTCTGGTTTGATACTAATTATAGCAAGATCATGGTCAGAGCACAAGCTTTAAAAGATCAACATGACTTCTGCAACCCACAGTCATGAACATAACAATCCATCACAATAGCTTCTTTTGAATGAATAAGCAGATCAATTTCCTGCAAGACATCAATAGGATCGATGATACTATACTTTCAATTCTGTGTCTCCATAAGTCAGATGCTATGCAATAATTTTATATCCTAGCTCCTTTGAGACTACTGTTGTATTAGTTCAGGTATACACTTGAGCAAGAATGTGAGCTCTTGTTGTGAAAACTTAGGCCTCCTGACCTCCTCTATAGAGTCACAAGAACTCTCATCTCTTTCAGTAGCTGGTCTGCTGAAATCTGACACAGCCTTAGTAATGTCTTCGACAAGATCGACAATTACACCATTGATGCCCATTAGATGCTGCATATAAACGGCTTCAGGAACATTGCTGCAAATGTATAGAAAACACATCAATAATTTGAGAGTTGGATAGAAGTGAACATGACCACTTGTAAGAAGCCAACAATTATGGTATGATTTGAAATTGCATATGCACAAAGTGACTTACTTCAACTGGCCATATGTTAGAAGGGCAAGACTAGATGCCTTGATTCTAGCTATTGCTGATGGATTTCTGAAAACTCCTCTGACATCTGAAACAATACCTTGCAAACCACTGGCCAAGCATAGCTTAATGGCCTCATCCAGCGAGTTTCTTCTTATGTCATCAAAGATTTCGTTCCCTCCCTCGGTGAGGAAAAACACCTGGTTCAAGGAATTACATGTTATAACAAAGATCATATCATAATTTACTTGTTACTGATATGAATAAGATTCTAACAACTGACAAACAGGTGAGAAAAGGCATATAAGGAAGAAAAAAAAAGAAGTTCCACTTACAGGGTAAACACACTGTAATTTCCTCACTAGCTGTGCTGCATCAGGTTGGAAAGTTGAGAAGATGATGGGTCTATCATTGGCATACTCAAAGACCACCTTGTTACAAATTTTAATAGTTAAGAATAGCTAATCTTAAGAATTTAAGAGTTGATACAGCTTCTGGAATTAGATTCATGAATTAGAAGGCAACATGATTAAGAAACCATACCTGCAAGATGGCCTGAAGAACATGAGTAAGCTCTTCTTCTCTGTAACAGCATGGTCATCAAATTTAAGCTCAATGTTGAAGCCCAAATGGGGATCAACACTCTGAAATGCCTCTTGCAATGTGCAAAGAGAGTCATCATCTTCCACACTCCATTTTAACACTCTCCCATCTTTAGCCTTCCTGAATAATGATTTCCCCACCTGGATCATTTAAAGAAGAAATATCATGAATTGCCTTGTTTCTATCAAAGAACTAGTGAAAGAGAAAGGATGAGAATTACCTTGCCAGGCTCTCTTTGAGGCCGTAGGAAGGAATTCTTCCAAGTATAGATTTGTGACCTGCTTCTCATTGATATGTCCCTGAAGAGACCAAATCCAACAAATATGTCAAAAATGAATTGAAAAGAGGACATATATTTACTTGTAATTAACAAAAATAATGTAGAGAGAAGAGAGGATCTTACAGCTTCTTCGAAAAGGATCACATCATCATGGAAGATGATTGGGACATCATCTTTGGTCACCTACAAGCATGGTATTCATGATTCTATGAGTTCCCTGCTCGACCAATTTATATTTTGAAAAAGAGTGAAAAATAATGGGTAACAAACTAGATGCCCTCCTATAATGGAGAGCAAAAACTACCCAAAGTGCATTAAGATAGTAGAAAGGATTGCTTTTTCTACATGAGTGGGATCTGCTGGGTGCGTACTTCGCACCACAGAGGATTGTACATGCTTGTATGTTTGACATGTCACCCATCTCAGAGATGGATGGTGGTTGCCTCTCAACACTCGTCTTGTATTGCATGTGTACCTTTTGTGGCACAATTGAAAGCCGTCTATCTTTGAGATGGGTGACGTATCACCAAAGTTTGCACCATTGTTTGCAGTGCAAAACAGGCATCATTAAAAACTCCTTTCAACGTTAGCTAAATGCAATCAAGAAGACCAAGAAGAATGTGTAATAATGAAATTTTAGGAAAATGGTGCATCGATGACCATCAACTAACTTTCACAAAAATGGGCTCAACCATCCATATGGATATTTAGTTATCTTGCTGATGCTGATTATTTTAGTAGTGGTCAAACAAAGACTTGTTCTTGCGGCTGCCATTATAGTTCTTGATATTGTAATTGTTTCGGAATCAAATTCCTTGCTCTCTTACGATTTCTCACACTTTCTTCAAGCGTATATTGTATTTACAACCATATTAAATTAAATTAAGATAAACTTTTTTACCAAAAGAAAAAAGATAAACTTCTAACTAAAAAAAAAGGTAACATCAAAGATTGCTAACTCGAAACTGGATCCCATGCCAACCGGTTGGCGGTATAAATCGGTGCACCCCCATATTGGATTGTACCAAGCTCAAATCAACACGAAAATATGGGATGAACCGGAAGAAAAAAAAAGAAAGAGAGAGAGGGGAGAGAGGAAAGGACGTCGGTAGTGGCCAGCAGAGGCTCGTCGAGGCCGTTCGGCTCCACAATCTTCATGAGAGGATACAAAAATTAAGAGAGAGGAAGGAAGAAATAGGACTGATGGAGGCGAGGAGGCCACCAGAGGGCCGCCAGATGGCCTCCTTGCCGCCTTCTTTTCAGTCCTATTTTCTCTCTTCCCCTCTCTCTGTCTCTCTCTCTTCTCGCATCTCACGGAGGACTGTGGAGCCTAGAGGCCTCGATGGTCTTGACGGGCCACTGCCGGCCTTCTCTCTTCTTTTTTCCTAGTCTCTCTCTTCCTCTTTTTTTTCCTCCCTCACTCTGTATTTTTCAGCATTATGAGTCGAATGCCCAAACCGCACCAATCAGCCGATACAATTTGGCACATCTTGAACTGTTTGATTCAAGATGGTTCGGCAAACCCTGGTTAACACAATTGAGGACTAGTTTTAATATTTTTTTAATCAATACTTTTTTTTCCTTTTAGAGAATGCTGATGGAACACTACCAATTGGTTGCGACTCCATTTTATGCGTTTCTGGCCTAATAAATTGCCTTGGCACAATGATAAGGTTGTTATATTAGAACTTGAAGGTCATGAGTTTAAAATCTAAAATAGTTTTTCTTTGTGAAGGTTAGGCCGCATACATTTGGTCTCCTCTATATCCTGCAATGACAAAAGTCCTATAAATTGCACTACCTTTTTTTTTAATAACCTTATGGATTGCCATTCTTGTTTATTATTTTCCAAGCATAGCTAGAGGGGCCAAAGAGGTCAACACAAAAATGGCATATCAAAGGTCTATAATTAGATGTATGTGGTCATCTTTTTTGTCATGAACATCTGGAGATGAGACCTTCCATGTTGAGTTCAAATGAAAAAAAAAAAAAAAGAAAGAAGAAGAAGAAGAAGAACTCGGTGAACGAGCAACAACGGTCAGAAAGGAGAGATAAGGGAGACAACACCCACCTCCTTGGCAAGAATTTTGTATGCTAATGCAGTTGGTGTGACTTAAAAGCAGATAACGGAAAGGTAACACCATCAAGAAGAGTAGATGGATGTCATACCTGAACGTCGAGCTCGATGAAGTCGATTGGGAAGCGGGCAGCTCGGTTGAAGGAAAGGAGGGAGTTCTCCTTGACGGCTGTCATCCGTCGGTCTTGCGATGTTAAAGCATTCATCCCGTTACCTCGATGACCCACCACCATGAAGTCCGTTGCCTTCCATGGCGGTTGCAGCATCTTAGCCCCTGTATCCCCAAGATCCCGACCATGATATCCGACGGCTTAGAAATTGTGATCAAAATAAATAGCCAAAACTAAAGAAGAGGTAGAGAGAAGTAGGCTTACCTTTGGGGACGGTGGTGGAGCGGAGGGTGACGGAGGCCTTCTTTGGGGCATTGCCGAGTATGCGAACAATGGAGACCTGGATGGCCTTGAGAGCCATTGAGGACTATATATAAGGAAACTGGGAGAAGAGGAGAATTACGAATAGAGTTTTGGGTGATTGGAGGACTGGTGAAGAGGGGGCTTTAAAGGAGGAAGAGGGGAAGGAAGGGAGGGACGTAAAGTTGTGGGTTATGCCATGGGATATTCTTGTAGGGACAGCTTGTTCTCCCTCTGGATTCTAGTGGTTTTATGGACGCTGCGTAGCTGGGATGTAAGAAAGTATGAGGTATAGCCTATCCTACCTGGAGCTGGCCTGGAGAGATTCTCTCTGACCATGTCTTTATTCTTGGACACATCTCGCGTGGCAGTCAACGAATTCGTTGTATTTGTTAGATAATAACATTCCCCTTCGGAGCCTATGACCTTGACCGTCAAGTTTATGGACATATTATTGCATGCATTATATGCACCATGCAGCTATACGTACAGCCAATCACAACCGCTGATTTCTATAAACCTCGTTCACCATAGAAACTTAGAGTCATAATTGATTGCATGCATAGCCACATGATGTGTGCAGTATAAACAATAATTTCTCTCATTTAAATAGCATGCAATACTCTGGGAATTGGGGGACATGCAAGGAATGAAATAATGCATTGAACAAACCCCATTGAAACTTTTGTTGACCGTTGTAATCATTATAATGGTCATTTTTATCTAAAATAATTTAATTTTGGATATCATATATATATATATATATATAT
>KE505100.1:402950-416828 GCA_000441515.1 Elaeis oleifera
ATTAAAATAGAGTAATCGCATTGGTTAGCCTTCGTTTGACATGTGATTGGGCCTTTTGGATGCCACGTATCCACAAAACCGCATGGAGAGAGGAAGGAAATTTGGGAGTTTGGATCGGGGAGGACGAAGCGGCCATGGAGATTGAGAATGTCGTCAGTGAGGGGAGAATTCATGGATGAAGACCTCCAGCCTACATCCGACAGTCACCCAAGGCTCGCCAACGGCGAGCTTCCTCGCTGGCAACCATCCCATCTAGAATAATAAAAAAATAGAAAAGATGAGAGGAAGGACTTGTCGGATCTAGGTAAACCAGTGGTCCTCCCTCTTGATCGTCGGAGAATATATGCCGGAGCCTCAGAGAGATGGTAGTGGTCCACCGATCCAGACTTTTTCGATGGCCGTCGATCGTATTTTTGGGAGGAGCCATAGTTTAACGCCTCCTTCCACCGATCTCCTAACGACATATAGATCGCAAGCACACCTGCCAGAAAACTAGCTGAGAGCCTCAGCAAGAGGGCGGTGTTCGGCCAATTGCGTATTTTTGACAGCTGCCAGTTGAGATGCAGTGGAGTGGAACGATATTTCGGACGGCCTTTTTCAACCGACCTCCCTTAAGACCGGCCGTTGTCGAAACGCCAACGGTAGGGAGAAGGCCATCGGTGGTTGGGAAGGCCTGATGATCCATTGGTGGAGGTTAATCGAGAGTTTGATCGGTGACTATGGGGTTTGGGTGGTGATTAGAAAGAAGAAGGAGGAAGAGAAGGCCTAACGGGTTGAGGTTTGGGTTCACACCTGAAATCTAAAATCTAGTTGACCCATTTGCTTTAAAAGGCGGTAGATTCAGGTTTTCGAGGTTTAGAAATTTGGATCTATTAATCCATCAGTCCATTAATAATTGACTTGATCAGATCACATTGAGTTGGTTTGATTTGGTTGGAGGTTGTTTTGTGATTTAGCCCCTAATAAAAAATTATTATATAATAGTCTTTTCCAATTATTTTGCGAGCAGAGAGGGAGGTGGTGGAGACACGGAGAAGAAAGGAGAAAGAAAAAATTATTTTTTAAAATACAATATATACAAATAATATTGTGTAATATCTTAACTATATTTTATAATAAAATATTATAAAAAAATACTGTTGCAAAACTCAATATATATATATATATATATATTAATTATATAATAAACTCTCGATCGACGGCCATTTGGATTTGGGTGGTGATCGAGAAAGAAGAAAGGAGGAGGAAAAGGGCCTAATGGATTTAGGGTTTTGGATTCACACCGGAAACCCAAAATCTAGTTGACCCATTTGCTTTAAAAGGGGATGGATTCAAGTTTTTGGGTTTTAGAAATCTAGATCTATTAATCCATCCATCAGCCTGTTAATAATTGATTTGACCAGACCATATTGAGTTTGTTTGATTTGATTTGGGATTGTTTTGTGATTTAGCCCCTGATGAAAAATTTATTATATAATAGCCTTTTTCCAATTGTTTTGTGAGTAGAGAGGGAGGCGGTGGAGCCATATTGGAGAAGAAAGGAGAAAGAAAAAATTATTTTTAAATAAATATAATATATAAAATAATATTGTGTAATACCTTAACTATATTTTATAATAAATATTATAAAAAGTATTATTATAAAATTCAAAATATATATATATATAAATAAAAATTTTATATAATAATAAAATATAATAAATAAAAATATTATTTTAAAATAATATATTATTAATAAAAAAAATATGTGTGGGATTTATGTAATTGTGTATGCTAGGTATGTACGTACGTATGTATTATTGATTAATGGTTGAGAGAAAATAATTATGTACTTATTTTAAATTATTATTTGAAAAATAATTATATACCGTGCATCGCACGTGATTCTAAGCTAGTATATATATTAAAATGGAGCCACCGCATTGGTTAGCCTCCGTTTGACATGTGGTTGGGCCTTTTGGATGCCACGTGTCCAAGAACTGCGTGGAGAGGCCAAGAGAATTTGGGGGTTCAGATTGGGGAAGACGAAATGGCCATGGAGGTCGAGGATGTTGTCGGTGAGGGGGGAGAATTCACGGATGAAAATCTCTAGTCTGCATCTGGCAGTCACCCAAGGCTCGTCGATGGTGAGCTTCCCCACCGGCAACCATCCCATCCTGAATAATAAAAAAAATAAAAAATGAGAAAGATGAGGGAAAGACCCGTTGGATCTAGGTAAACCGATGGTCCTCCCTCTTGATCATCGGGGAATATATGTCGAAGCCTTGGAGAGATGACGGTGGTCTGTCAATCTAGGCTTTTTTCTATGGCCATCGATCGTATTTTTGGGAGAAGAAGCCACAATTTAATGCCTTCCTCTACCAATCTCCTAACGATCGATAAATTGCAAGCACACCACCGAAAACCAACTGAGAGCCTCGATAAGAGAGGGGTGTTCCGTTGATTGTATATTTCTGATGGCCACTAGTCGAGATGCGGTGGAGTGGAACGACGTTTCGAACGGCCTTCTTCAACTGACCTCCTCAAGATTGGCAGTCACCGGGATGCCAACGGTTAGGAGAAGGTTGGTGTGGTTGGGAAGGCCCAATAACCTACCGACGGAGGTTAATTGAGAGTTTGATAGGCAGCCATGGGTTTTTGGATGGTGATCGGGAAAGAAGAAGGGAGGAGGAGAAGGGCCTAATGGGTTTGGGGTTTTGGATTTACACTCGAAACCCAAAATCTAGTTGATCCATTTGCTTTAAAAAGGGGTGGATTCAGATTTTGGGTTTAAAAATTCAGATCCATTAATCTATCAGTCCGTTAGTAATTGACTTGATCAGACCACATTGAGTTGGTTTGATTTGATTTGGGGTTATTTAATGATTTAGCCCCTGATAAAGAATTTATTATATAATAATCTTTTTTCAATTGTTTTATGAGCAGAGAGAGAGGCGGTGGAGCCGCGGAGAAGAAAGAAGAAAGAAAAAAATTATTTTTTAAAATAAATATAATATATAAAATAATATTGTGTAATATCTTAACTATTTTATAATAAAACATTATAAAAAAGCACTATTGCAAAACTCTCTCTCTCTATATATATATTATATAATAAACTCTCGATCAGTGACCATGGGGTTTTGGGTGGTGATCGGAAAAGAAGAAGAGAGGGAAGAAGGTCTAACGGGTTTGGGTTTTGGGTTCACATCCGAAACTCAAAATCCAGTTGACCCATTTGCTTTAAAAGGGGATGGATTCAGATTTTTGAATTTTAGAAATCTGGATCTATTAATCTATCAGTTCATTAATAATTGATTTGACCAGAACACATTGAGTTAGTTTGATTTGGTTTAGGATCATTTTATGATTTAACCCTGATGAAGAATTAATTATATAATAATCTTTTTCAATTATTTTGTGAGCAGAGAGAGAGGCAGTGGAGCCGCGGGAAAGAAAGAAAAGGAAAAAATTATTTCTTAAATAAATACAATATATAAAATAATATTGTGTAATATCTTAACTATATTTATAATAAACATTATAAAAGGCACTGTTGCAAACTTAAATATATATATATATAAATAAAATTTATATAATAATAAATATAATAAAGAAAATATTATTTAAATAATATATTTATTAAATAAAAATATGTATGGGTTTATGTAATTGTGTAAGCTAGGCATGTACGTATGTATGTATTATTGGTTAATGGTTGGAGGAATAATTATGTACTTATTTATAATTATTACTTGAGAAATAATTACATGCCATGTATTGCACGGGATTTTAAGCTAGTATTAAATAATTATTGAAGAAACTACTATTATAATAGTGTTATAACAAAAGAATAATGGCATTATATTTTCCTTCACTTTTCATTACTTAAAATAATAAATTTCCCACCTGGAAGAAACTTTGAGATAAAAATTTATATTTTGAAAGTATTATTTTATTTTAAAATGGTTAAAGGAAAAAAACAGCCATTATTTACATTATAATGGTCCTTTTAGAACAAGAAATAATGAAAAGCAATAGTTGTTTTATGTTTCCATGTTATTTCCCTCAATAATGTCACAAGTGGCCAAAATTATTATAGTGGTCATTATAATGATTGTAACACTTTTGAAACCAGAGAGATATATTAGAATTTTAAATAAAGATTAAAGTAGAATTGCATTTATTGTTTCTGTGTTGCCCTTAAAACACAAGCATCTTTCTTTGGGATCAAAGTGATTAAGGTTTTCTTAGATTTCAGCAACCGACCATTATAGAAAAAATCCTTAATGGTTATATGGATGTCTTCTTTTATTGGTGTCCACATTTGTTGGTAGAAGGATGTTGGGATCCCATCAGGTCTATAGGCGTTGTTGAGGTTCAGTACCTATTATGAAGGCGGCAGTCTGGCCAGGTTGAGAATGAAGTAGTTCACAAAGAAGATCTTCTTCCTAAGCCAGCCAACAATGCTTCAACCTCTTTCTCATGATAGATGTAGGCAGGAAGAGAGTAGATGGGGGAGATTCGGAAGAGGGGCCAATGTGAGTTAGGAAGACCAAGGGAGGCTGAGAGAGTTGATTGTTAGATGGAATGGGAGTTCAGGGGACCAATAGTTTAGGATCAAGGAGCATGCAAAGAATAAACCATACATGTGACATTATAGATCAGGTTTATGTATAGCAGCCTCGAGGTGTACACGACTTGGCAGTGGTACAAGCTTTGGTGGATGGAGGACCAATTCCATGCTCTCGAAAAGCAGCTTCACAAACTCATTAACTCCAAAGACTCCATGCCACCGGTCTCATCAAGGGAAGCGGATTCTCCGCAGTACTTAAAAAGTACTACAGGGTGCTGTGCATGTTTGGGAGATGTCCATCAAAAAATGGATGGCCGCAATACTAGAAAATAAGAATAGATAAATCTTAAGAGTATTTGAACAGTTTAAATAAACATCACATAATCATCCATTTTTTGACGGACGTCTCCGAAGCATGTACGGCACCCTGTGATACTTTTTGAGTATTGTAAAGGATCCCATTCCCCCATCAAGTAGAGAATAGGAGGTTTGGGTTGTATCTTTCGGGTAAAAGAATGATTGAACCTTTTTCATGACATCAATTGTTTGATCATGGCTGGCACAAATCTCAAAGCACTTTAAACCTTCTCTTTTATTTGGCTTGCGTAGATCTTGTAGCAGTTATTGCATGATCCAATGATGCATATCGCAAAAAATGATGAATCATTCTTTTGTGTGAAAGATACAACTTGAACTTGAGTATAGATAGCCCATGTCTACTGTACTACTTTCCTTCTAATTTCTTGAATTTTGGAGAGAGGCTGAGTTTTCTCCCTCTTATTCATATAATAGATATAGAGATGGAGAAGAGACACATGGCAACATAAAACTGTCTATCTCCATGCATACGATGGACTATGAAACTTCCACCCAAGTGACCCAGATTCGAGACATGGATTTCGCTGATTAAATATCTGAAGAGAATGATCCTTGGTGACCTCTTAGGCGGCTCGGGTGTGGAGGTTGGAAGGGGTTCTGGTCCTCTGGACTTCAGTGGGACTAGTGGGACGTACCACCATTCGTGGTGGGAGGGGCACTCGGTAACGGCTTTCCGAATCGAACATTCACCAGCAGGAAGGGGCCCTCATGGTCACGTTTAGAGGGGGTTGCTACATTGGACGCCCCTTCTCTTCTTTTTTTTTATCTAAAAATATTAAATAGAATATTATCAATCAATGAAAAGATTGCAATGCAACAGCTCCTTCAACTATTTTGGAGGTGCATGGGCGGTGGCCATAAACTGTACTCACTATTTGAATAATATCAAAATTGGCACCATTCATTTTAGACCGCTCCTTTTTTAGTGTCATCATTGCAATTTCCTCAAAAAAAATATTAAAAAGAATTTTTGAATAAAAATATTTTTTTGCACAATTTATAGGATTTTAGTTTTATGCATGCAGCAAAATATTATTTTTATTTTTTACATGACTATGAAATGGAATATTTTACTTTTAAGGACTTTCTTAATTATTAGGACTTCTAAAATACAAAATAATTAATTTTGTATGGTTTTTCTAATTTTTTGAACTTTGATAATGGGTCAAGTTTTTAAAACCATGGGGACATGTTAGTACTAAGATGAAGATAAAGGGTAGAATGGGAGTTCTCATTTCTCTGTTACCCTAACAATACTATACTCTTGAGCTGTCAATGAAACAATGACACGTTATGAAGTGGGACAAAATCTGAGAGAATAAACAGTCAGATAGAAGAGAAGATTGGAGGATCAACGACTGAGGATCAAGGAGTATGCAGATACATACCCATACATATAGGCATTGTAAATCTTGGTGTATAACGGCCTCGGGGTGTACCTCACCTGGTTGTGGCAGAAGCTTCAGAGGATGGAGGACTGGGTCTGCACCCTCTAAGAGCACCTCCGCAAGCTCATCGATGCCCAAGGCTCCGCCATTGGCTCAAGTAGCAGTGCTCCCTCATCTCTCCTCCACCTTCCCTAATGCTGAGGTCAAGTGGCCCATGATGAAATGAAATTCTTATCAGTGGAGTAACACATAGGTCCCAATCGAATCTATTATATTGAGTGGCTAAATAGCCCTCAATTCGATGGTCAATTAACCGTGCATAATGTATCTTATTCTTCTTATTTAGAGTTTTGTTATTTATGGTACAAATAAATAAGAATACGTGTTTTGATCATGTTGGCTTTGTGGGGTTTGACAATATGATCAAACAAATCGTTAAGCGGTTGCACTTAATATTAGCGAATGTTTGCGAAGTAGTTATGGTGGTAGTTTAAATACCCATCTAAAAGCTCTTTGAAAGGTAAATGAACCACATCAAAATCACTATTGAAAAGAAAACCTAAAGACATCCAACCACAAAATCTTGTGTTCCCCTCTTCTATTTACTTTTCCTGTATCTTCTATTGTTGATTTGTTTTCATAAATATCATAGCAAGAGTTGGATCCTAGAACCTATGGGTTATGGTGGGTAGTTTCTTATAAAATATTATACATCAAAGTTCTAGTGATCTTTAATAACATAATTTTCCACTTAACTCTATGCAAACTCAGAGACTCAACATGGGATTAGAATATATCTCTCTAAGAATAGGTTTAGTAAAGAATTCACAATCATCAAATACATAGAAATATATTTTGGACCACTTGCTACTATATCTCTAATAAATTTACTATTAGTGTCAATATGCTTCATTCTGCCATGATACTTAGGATACTTCACATATACAATGACAGCTTAGCTGTTACAATGGACAGTCACGGGTTCTATAGCACTGGTTATAATACCAAGCTTTGAAAAAATCTTCTAAGCTAAATTGCCTACAGTTGAACAAGAAATAAACTAAGCCTCCATTATAGATTAGGTGTGCATGTTTATTCTTTCTACTCCAAAAGATGGCATCATTGTTAAGCAAAAATACATATCCTAAGTTGATTTGCACTCATCTAGATCTTCTGCCCAATTAGCATTGAACAAGCATAAATCATTTCTCTAATAGCATAGAGAGTGATTTGTAGTACATTTAAGATATTTTAGGATCTTCTTGACCGCCTTCCCATGTAATTTTCTAGAATTATCTTGATAGCAGCTCACCAACCAGACAGCATAGCAGATATCGGTTGTGTACACATCAATAGCGCATATTAGACATCCAATGGCATTGGAATAAGGAATATTAGCCATTTTTTTCATCTTATCTAGAGTCTTAGGACATATTTTAAGATTTAGACCTTCATCTCTTGCTATGGTAGTATTTATGGGGTTGCAGTCTTGCATATTAAAATACTCTAGGAACTTTTTAATATAAGGTTTCTGTGTCAATGCAAGAAACTTTTTCTAATAATCCCTATAGATTTTAACACAAAGCACATAAGTTGCTTCCCCATATCCTTCATTTCAAAATTTGAAGACCATTATTCTTTTATGATAACAACAAACTTCTTATCATTCCTAGCCAATGGAATATCGTCAATGTATAATGATAGAATCACAAATTTACTTTCAAGATGATTGGCATATATACAATGGTCTTCATCAATCATCATAGACTTATAAGAAGTTATAACTTGATGAAACCTCAGATACCAGTATCTAGATGGTTATTTATACCATAAATTGATCATTGAAGCTTGTAGACTTTGCGATCCTGGCCTTTACAATAAATGTATAGGTGCTCCATATACATTTCCTCATCCAATTCTCCAATGAGAAATGTTATCTTCATCCATCTAATGTAATTCTAAATCTAAATGCACAATGATGGCTAGGATAAGAAGGCAAATGGAGGCAAATGTAACTATTGGAGAGAAGTTTTCCTCATGGTCTATACCCTCTTGTTGGGTATAATCTTTCTCTACTATGCGAGCCTTATATTTTTCAATAGATCTATTTACCTCCTACTTAATCTTGAGAACCCGTTTGTTCTGAGGGTGGAAATTTATGACCTCACCCATTAATCTAACCCATGAACGTCCTGCTTTAAGTAGGTTTGTAATTGACATAAAAGGGTATAGCTCTTACATGGGTCAACCCATCTAACCTATTATTAAATGGTTGGTTTAGGTTTAGACCTTTGACCCATTTAACCTATTTGATCCATTCAATAGTTTGATCAGATCATAACCTGATTCATTGAACCTATTTAAATTATGTTTAATCTATTTAAAACCTAATTAACCTATTTAAGTTGATTTGACCTGCTTAATAAATATGTTATATGGGTTAGGTTGGATTATCTAATTAATAAATGGATCAGATCTGATCTGATCTGAATTTTTGATCCATTTAATAACATATTAGGTTGGGTTGACTAATTTTTGACCCAATCCTCATCCAACCAACCCATAGTTGATTTGATTTGACCCAATTGCCACCCTAATTTGTTCCTAATTGCCTTATACTTTGATGGAAACTCAATGGAGTCATAGACATGGTTTGCTTTCATAGACTCCATCTCTTCATCCATCGCCTTCTTCCACTCTTCTATTACAGGATGCGAGAGAGCCTCTCTAATTATTTTAGGTCCAGCATCATCACATGAAGCTATAATTAAAGCTTTTTCTTCGATGTCAAAATGATGATGAGGGATACTTTAATGAGTGCTTTTATGCCACAATAATTCTTGTGAAATTGGTCAACTAGGTAATATGTCACTCCCACTACATCCATGAGATTGAGGCAATTCCTCATTCACTTTAACTTGTGGTATAAGTGTGCTACTAATATCATGATCTTCCATCTCAAAAAATGGAAATCCTTATATATCTTGCCCTTGCTAGGAAACTCATTCTCTAAGAATGTGACATTGTGTGATTTAATTTTGGTCCAACTTCCATTTGTCTACTCATTAATAAACAAATACCCTTTAGAGTGTTCTAAGTATATGATAAAAATACATCTTTTTTCATCTTGGATTTAATTTTCATATTTATGACAGGGATCATGAACATAGGTAGCAAAATCCCTGGGTAGTAAATTACTTAGGTCAAATTTTCTACCTATTCATAATTCATATGGTGTGGAAGGGATTGATTTAGAGGATACACAGTTAAGTATATAAGCAACAGTCAAAAGAGCATCTTCCCAATCAGAAATAAAAAGATCACTTGTAACATTATTGACCTAACTATCTCTAAAAATATTCTATTTCTTCTTTCTACAACACCATTTGGTTATAGAGTTCTAGGAATAGTTAACTATCAATCTATACCTTTCTCATTACAGAGCATCCTAAACTACTCAGATTGATATTTATGCCCATGATCAGTTCTTAGAATTTTAACTATTTTATCTACTTTCATTGTCAATAAACTTAAATATTATCTAAAGCAATCTAATGCTACTGACTTATGGGAGATCTAGTAAACACAACCAAAATGCATGAAATCATCTATAAATATAATGAAATGTAAGGCCTTATGCCTCTTTCTAACATTCATTAGACCATACACTACAAGAAAATAGCTAATTAGTGACGGCTATAAGCAACGGCTAATAGCCGTAAGAGCATTTACCGATAACTTGTTACGATGGAATATCGATCCATCATAATAATTTAAATAGTTATTAGCGATGGTTAATAAATAATTATTATTAGCGATGGTTTTAGTGATAAAATCTTACCGTCGCTAATAATAAGCCCTAAATAACCCCTCGGGTCTCCGATAGGCTCACAGAAACCCCCACCGCTCCCTTTGCTCCCTCGCCGACTCCCTTTCTTTGGTCGCCACTCTCCCCCATCATGCCATCAGAGCCCCCAGCCTCATGCTGCCGTCCCACCTCGAATTTGGTGTCCCCATGCCGGATTGAAGCTTCCCGAGCCCCCACTCCTTCTTTCCCAGCACTGTCGACTACCTCCCTGAGCTGGCGTCCCGCCGCCCGACCTCTCCTCTTCTTCTCGACCTTCCCTCTTCCTTCTCCACCACCATGCCCCACCGGATCGTGCTTCCCCTTGCCAGATCGATCATGCCTACCTCCCTCTTCTTCCCCTGCCTCCCCCTTATTCCCTCGCCGTGCCGCTGGACCCATGCCCCATCCTCCCCCTTTGGAGCACCCAGCCATCAGACTCGCACAACCGTCAGACTACGTAGGTGAGTATTAGCGATGGTGATGGCGATGGCTCTGTCGCCGTCACTACATCCCATTCCCATCTTTTTAATTTTAAATATTTAAAATTATATTTATCTGATTAATTAAATTAATAATATTTAAATTTAAATATTTTTTATTTAAATATTAATAATATTTAAATTAATAATATTATTAATTTATATAATATTATTAATAATATTATTAATTTAAATAATATTAATAATATTATTAATAATATTATTTAAATTAATATTACTTTCGAGAGGTAGAACCACTTCAGAAAGCTCTCCGATTAGAGTAGCCTTACAGCTTTCAATGATAGGGATTTGAAGTCGGGACATCACCAGACCGGCTCTGGCCTGCTCATCTACTTTAGTGGCGGTCAGAGCAGCTCAGTGATTGGATTCTAAACCTTAGGCCTGGCTCAAAGTCTAAAAATTTTCGGACTGGACTCAAGGAGGGTGTGACTTGGCTCATCTCGATCTGTTTCTAGCCCTATTTGCAATACTGCTCGATATTTTGAAACCTTTAGGATGAGATTTGTCTGGATGCCATGTTGGTGTACTCGTGTGGCCTAATCGTCTGGCATGCTCCAAGTCCGCATGCCTGGGATGTGCATCCCGACCGTTCTTATTTGAAATGATGCTCTATACTTTAGAATCTGCTAATTAAAATTTTAAAATATTACATTATATATAACTATAGATCCATCTTTTGATTAACGTATATATTCTACAGTATTCATACATTTATGTATTTTTATACAGATAGGAGAATTATCTACATTGATCAATTGATTTTAGTATGGATAATTTAAAAATATAATTAATTCTATAGGTTATTACAGTAATCAAACGGCATGGTGAGATTTTGAAAAAAATTTTGGACAGTATTTCTTTTAGTTCTCCTCACACATTTTACGTCATGTGGGAGAGAACTAAGGAGAGATGCTGTCAAAATTTTTTTCGATCTCTATTGCATATTATTTAATTACTGTACTTGACCTATAGAATTAATATAATTTTGAATGGGATAGGATATTCTATACCTATTAGTTGATGGTAGGATGTAATTATTATATAAACTATTCAAAATATTAAAATAATTATTTAGCAATTATCTTTACTTATATATACAGAATCCTTAGATAATGCATCATGGACCATAGCTGGATGGACCGTCGAGTTGTCAACGGGGCCATTTCTATTGAATACAAGGAAGGTATAGAGTACTTCTATGAGTATGCTTTTGAAAATATGGTACTCTTATATTAAAGGTGGCTCATCGCCCATGTAAGAGATATAGTAATAAGAAATACTTGATAGGGATGCAATGACTGTCTATTTATATAAGAGTGAATTTATGTCTAACTATAAGTATTGGCACCTATATGGAGAGATGTGAGAGACAGTTGCAAGGGTTAGAAATGAACAGGACATGAATACAGATAGACTGGTAGATATGGTTATGGATGCTACTGGTTCTGAATTTAATTAGGATGTGAAAGATGATCCAGAAGTTGGAAGTGATGATTTCTATCGAATGCTGATGAACCACTATAATCAGAATGTGAAACATATACTGTATTATCGACTGTGTCAGAGTTGTTGAACTTAAAGATCGAGTTTAATATAACGATCAACTGTTATGATAGAATGGTAGCAATCACAGAGAAAATACAATCGAAGGATGAGAAGCTTGTTGAAAGCTTCTATGCTTCAAAAAAATGATGAAAGAATTAGGCATGAGATATGAGAAGATAGATACATATCGTAATGATTACATGCTTTTCTATAAAGAGGATCAATCGAAAAGCTCATGTGATATATGCGGTGAAAGTCGATTTAAGCTGAGACAAGAGGATAGAAATCAAAAGGACATACCATACAAGGTTCTTCGATACTTGCCCCTCACTCATAGGTTTCGAAGGCTCTACTTATCCAAGAGTACTGTTGGATAGATAAGATGGCATAAAGAAGGGATTCACAAGCACTCCGATATGATGACTAATCCATCGGACAATGAGGTATGGAAGAAATTTGATGCTTGCCATCTTTATTTGCTCAAAAAATACGCAATGTCAAATTGGATCTATCTACCGATGGGTTTATACCATTCAATCATGCAGTGCCTCCTTATTCATATTGGTCAGTCTTTATTATTCCATACAATTTATCACCTAGGATGTGCATGAAAGAATATAACATCTTTCTTACATTAGTCATTCTTGGACCACGATACCCTAGTCGGAGTATTGATGTATATCTAAGGTCTCTTGTTAATGAGTTGAAATTCTTATAGTCGATGGCATATGTACTTTTGATGTATCAAAGAAGCAAAATTTTATTACGAAGGCTGTATTAATGTGAATCATTAGCGATTTTCTTGCTCATGGGATGCTGTCAGATTGGAGCACTCATGGAAAGCTAGCATGTCCCTATTGTATGTAGAATACCAAAGTATTTCAACTTAAGCATTGTCGGAAGTCTTACTATTTGATTGTCATCATCAATTTCTCTCCAAACATCATCTTTTTGAAAGCAGCGGGACAGTTTCAGAAAACATAAAATAGAAAAAGATAAGGCACTCCCACGACTCAGTGGCATGGAAGTATTTCAGAGGATATCTCAGGTGAATAAAGTTTAGTTTGGCATACTATTTGACAAGCAAAAATCTTGGGGGTTTAATAGTACTCATAACCGGATGAAGCGCAGCATCTTCTGGAAATTACTGTACCGGTCCACTAATTTGATCCATCATAACCCTGACATCATGCACATTGAGAAGAATATCTTCAATAATATTTTTTACATTGTTATGGTTATCAAGAGCAAGATGAAGGACAACCCCAAGGTTCGAGCGGATATGAAAAACATATACAAGCATCCCCTATTAGAGTTGGTAGAGGTGTCTTCAAAAATTTTTTGAAACCGAAAGCAACTTACACCTTAATGAGGGAGCAGTTGAAGAATGTATGTGAATAGTATAAAAATCTTAAATTCTCAGATGGTTATGTAAATAATCTAGCTCAGTGCATCAATATCAAAGATTATAAGTTGAATGGACTAAAGCACCATGACTGCCATGTCTTCATACAACGATCGATTACTCCCATTGGCTTGATGTGATCTCCTTTTCAACCCTATATAAAGTTTTTGATCGAGCTTAGTCTTTTCTTCAGAGATATTTATGCTACCGAACTATCCACTTACCATATCTCTAGTTTTGAGGTTAGCAGTATAGAGACT
>KE505100.1:416848-436706 GCA_000441515.1 Elaeis oleifera
GGCTTGATGTGATCTCCTTTTCAACCCTATATAAAGTTTTTTGATCGAGCTTAGTCTTTTCTTCAGAGATATTTATGCTACCGAACTATCCACTTACCATATCTCTAGTTTTGAGGTTAGCAGTATAGAGACTATATACAAGTTGGAGAAGATATTTTCTCCTAGTTTTTTTGATTCCATAGAGCATCTTGCAATTTATCTGGTGTATGAAGCTAGGGTCGGGGGACTAGTGCAGTACAGGTGGATGTATCCATTTGAAAGATATATGCATAATCTCAAGAAGAAAGTAAAAATAAGGCCAGAGTCGAAGGTTCTATTATGGAGGCTTATATAATTGAAGAAATTTTAATTTCAGCTGACACTACTTTAACCCGTGTGTAGACAAAGCTAATTCAAGTAGGTCGACATGATGATGGTGGTGGTGAGAGATTAAAGATGGAGATCTCAATATTTGCCTATCTCGCTCGTGAATTTAGGCACAAGATTCGCTGGATATTAACCGATATTGAAATTTGACACGTATAAGCCAACAAAGTATGTGACATATTACAATAGCTAGAACATAAATGGTTTAAATTTACATGTAGCAATATAGATATCATACGAGTACAATAAATAGTGGTTTGTATATAAAGGGCAGCTGGTGGGCAGAGGTGGAGAATGACTCCCATGGAATCCTCGAAGAAATAATCAAGTTGACCTACCTTGGAGGTAATAATGTCATTTTCTTTAAGTGCCAATAGTTTGATACCGACAATTATATGAAGGTTGATCCACGATAGGGGCTTATTGAAATCAAATATGGATCAAAAGCATATATCAATGATTCTTTTGTGCTAGCTTAACAAGCTGTTCAAGTATATTATACTCCTTTTCCATCAAGAGAAAAAGGAAGAAAAGATTGGTGGGCTATATATAAAGTTCAGTCTTGAGCCATTCATTACGAGTTTGAAGAAGAAGAAGAAGAGCCCCATTTACCAGAATACTTTCAAGAGAATGAAACATTAGGAGTTTATCAGTATTAAATAGATGCAGAGTTGGATACTTCAGAAATTCCATGCTCTCGAAAAGCAGCTCTGCAAACTCATTAACTCCAAAGACTCCATGCCACCAATCCCATCAAGGGAACGGATCCTCCGCGGTGCTTAAAAAATACCGTAGGGTGTTGTGCATGCTTCAGAGACGTCCATCAAAAGATGGGTGGCCGCAATACTAAAAAATAAGAATAGATAAATCCTAAAGGTGTTTGAATAATTTAGATAAATATCACATAATCATCCATTTTTTGACAAACGTCTCCGAAGTATGCACAATACCCTGCGGTAACAGTTTAGATAAACATCACATAATCATCCATTTTTTAACGGATGTCTCCAAAGCATGCACAGCACTTTGTGGTACTTTTTGAGTACTGCAAAGGATCTTGTTCCCCCATCAAGTAGAGAATAGGAGGTTTGGGTTGTATCTTTCGGGTGAAAGAATGATTGAACCTTTTTGGCGACATCAATTATTTGATCATGCCTCACACAAATCTCAAAGCAATTCAGACGTTTTCTTTATTTGGCCCACACAGATCTTGTAGCAGTTATTGCATGATCCAATGATGCATATCGTAAAAAATGATGAACCATTCTTTTGTGTGAAAGATACAACTTGAACTTGAGTATAGGTAGCCCCATGTCTGCTTTACTACTTTCCTTCTAATTTTCTTGAATTTTGGAGAGAGGCTGAGTTTTCTCCCTCCTATTTATATAATAGATATAGAGATAGAGAAAAGACACATGGCAACATAAAAGTTGTCTCTCTCCATGCATACGGTGGACTATGAAGCTTCCACCCAAGTGAGCAGAATTCGAGGCATGGGTTCTGCTGATTAAATGGCTGAGGAGAATGATCCTTGGTGACCTCTTAGGCAGCCCAGATGCAGGGGTTGAAAGGGGTTCTGGTCCTCTGGACTTTGGTGGGGCTGATGTGACATACTCACCGTTTGTGGTGGAGAGGGAGCACTTGGTAGCGGCTTCCCGAATCGAACATTCACCAGTGGGAAAGGGCCCCTTATGGTCACGTCTAGAGGGGGTTGCTACACTGGACGCCCCCATTCTTCCTTTTTTTATCCAAAAAAATGCAAAATAGAATATTTACCAAGTCAATGAAAAGATTGCAATGCAATAGCTCCTTCAACTATTTTGGAGGTGCATGGTTGGTGGCCATAAACTGTACTCACTATTTGAACAATATCAGAATTGACACCATTCATTTTAGACCACTATTCTTTCAGTGTCATCATTGCAATTTCCTCAAGAAAAATATTAAAAAAGAATTTTTTGAATGAAAAATATTTTTTACACAATTTATAGGATTTTAGTTTTTATGCATGTAGCAAAATATTATTTTTATTTTTTTACATGACTATGAAATGGAATATTTTACTTTTTAAGGACTTTCTAAATTCATTAGGACTTCTAAAAATACAAAATAATTAACTTTTGTATGCTTTTTCTAATTTTCTGAACTTTGATAATGGGTGAAGTTTTGAAACCATGGGGACATGTTAGTACTTAAGATGAAGGTAAAGGGTAGAATGAGAGTTCTCATTTCTCTGTTGCCCTAACAATACTATACCCTTGAGCTATCAATGAAACAATAACACATGATGAAGTGGAACAAAATCCGAGAGAATAAACAGTCGGATAGAAGAGAAGATTGGAGGATCAACGGCTAAGGATCAAGGAGTATGCAGAGATGTACCCGTACATATAGGCATTGTACATCTTGGTGTACAACAGCCTTGGGGTGTACCTCACCTGATTGTGGCAGAAGCTTCAGAGGATGGAGGACTGGGTCTGTACCCTCTAAGAGCACCTTCGTAAGCTCATTGATGCCCAAGACTCTGCCATTGGCTCGAGTAGCAGTGCTCCCTCATCTCTCCTCCACCTTCCTTAACGCTGAGGTCAAGTGGCCCATGATGAAACGAAATTCTTATCGGTGGAGTAACACATAGGTCCCAAAGGAATCTATTATATTGAGTGGCTAAATAGCCCTCAATTCAATGGTCAATTAACCTTGCATGATGTATCTTATTCTTCTTATTTAGAGTTTTGTTATTTATGGTACTAAATATAATAAGAAATACTTGTTTTGATCATGTTGGCTTTGTGGGGTTTGACAATATGATCAAATAAAATGTTAAGTGGTTGCACTTAATTTTAGCAAATGTTTGTGAAGTAGTTATGGTGGTAGTTTTAAATACCCATTTAAAAGCTCTTTGAAAGATAATTGAACCACATCAAAATCACTATTAAAAGAAAACCTAGAGACATCCAACCACAAAATCTTGTGTTCCCCTCTTCTATTTTATTTTTCCCATATCTTCTATTGTTGATTTGTTTTCATAAATATCATAGCATGGGTTGGATCCTAGAACCTATGGGTTATGGTGGGTGGTTTTTTATAGAATATTATACATCAAAGTTCTAGTGATCCTTAATAACATAATTTTTCACTAAACTCTATACAAACTCAGAGACTCAACATGAGATTAGAATATATCTCTCTAAGAATAGGTTTAGTAAAAGAATTCACAATCGTTACATATATAGAAATATATTTTAGGACCACTTGCTACTATATCTCTAATAAATTTACTATTAGTGTCAATATGCTTCATTCTGCCATGATACTTAGGATACTTCACATATACAATGACAGCTTAGCTATTACAATGAACAGTCACGGGTTCTATGGCACTGGTTATAATACCTAAGCTTTGAAAAAACCTTCTAAGCTAAATTGCCTCTTGTACTACGGTTGAACAAGAAATAAACTAAGCCTCCATTATAGATTAGGTGTGCATGTTATTCTTTCTACTCCAAGAGATGGCATCATTGTTAAGCAAGAATACATATCCTAAGTTGATTTGTGCTCATCTAGATCTTCTGCCCAATTAGCATTGAAACAAGCACAAATTATTTCTCTGATAGCATAGAGAGTGATTTGTAGTACCTTTAAGATATTTTAGGATCTTCTTGACCGTCTTCCCATGTAATTTCTAGAATTATCTTAACAGCAGCTCACCAACCCAACAGCATAATAGATATCGATTGTGTACACATCAATAGCGCATATTAGACATCCAATGGCATTGGAATAAGGAATATTAGCTATTTTTTCTTCTCATCTAGAGTCTTAGGACACATTTTAAGATTTAGACCTTCATCTCTTGCTATGGCATTATTTATGGGGTTGCAGTATTGCATATTAAAATACTCTAGGAACTTTTTAATATAAGGTTTCTGTGTCAATGCAAGAAGCTTTTTCTAATAATCCCTATAAATTTTAACACCAAGCACATAAGTTGCTTTCCCCATATCCTTCATTTCAAAATTTGAAGACCACCATTCTTTTATGATAACAACAAACTTCTTATCATTCCTAGCCAATAGAATATCATCAATATACAATGATAGAATCACAAATTTACCTTCAACATGATTGACATATATACAATGGTCTTGATCAATCATCATAGACTTATAAGAAGTTATAACTCGATGAAACCTTAGATACCAGTATCTAGATGGTTATTTTATATCATAAATTTATCATTGAAGCTTGTAGACTTTGTGATCCTGGCCTTTTACAATAAAATGTATAGGTGCTCCATATATATTCCTCATCCAATTCTCCATTGAGAAATGTTATCTTCATCCATCTAATGTAATTTCAAATCTAAATACACAATGATGGCTAGGATAAGAAGGCAAATGGAGGCAAACATAACTATTGGAGAGAAGTTTTCCTCATAGTCTATACCCTCTAGTTGGGTATAATCTTTCTCCACTATGCGAGCCTTATATTTTTCAATTGATCTATTTACATCCTACTTAATCTTGAGAACCCGTTTGTTCTGAGCATAGAAATTTATGACCTCACCCATTAATCTGACCCATGAATTCCTACTTTAAGTAGGTTTGTAATTGACAAAGGGTATAGCTCTTACATGGGTCAACCCATCTAAACATGTTTATTAAATGGTTGGGTTCAGGTTTAGACCTTTGACCCATTTAACCCATTTTGATCCATTCAATAGTTGGATCAGATCATAACCCGATTCATTTAACCTGTTTAAATTATGTTTAATCTATTTAAAACCCGATCAACCTATTTAAGTTGATTTGACTTGCTTAATAAATATGTTATATGGGTTAGGTTGGATTATCTAATTAATAAATAGATCAGATCAGATCTAAATTTTTGATCCATTTAATAAACATGTTAGGTTGGGTTAACTAATTTTTGACCCAATCCTCATCCCACCCAACCCATAGTTGATTTGATTTGACCCAATTGCCACCCTAATTTGTTCCTAGTTTCCTTATACTTTGATGGAAACTCAACCGAGTCATAGACATGGTTTGCTTTCATAGATTCTATCTCTTCATCCATCGCCTTTTTGCACTCTTCTATTATAGGATGTGAGAGAGCCTCTCTAATTGTTTTATGCTCAGCATCATCACATGAAGCCATAATGAAAGCTTTCTCTTCGATGTCAAAATGATGATGAGGGATTCCTTAATAAGTGCTTTTATGCAACTATAATTCTTGTGAAATTGGTCAACTAGGTAATATGTCGCTCCCACTACATCCATGAGATTGAGACAATTCCTCATTCGCTTTAACTTGTGGTATAAGTGTGCTACTAATATCATGATCTTCCATCTCAAAAAAATGGAAATCCTTATCTATCTTGCCCTTGCTAGGAACTTATTCTCTAAGAACGTGACATTGTGTGATTTAATTTTGGTCCAACTTCCATTTGTCTACTCACTAATGAACACATACCCTTTAGAGTGTTCTAAGTATCTCATAAAGATACAATTTTTTTCATCTTGGATTTAATTTTTCATATTTATAATAGGGATCATGAACATAGGCAGCAAAATCTCTGGGTAGTAAATTACTTAGGTCAAATTTTCTACCTATTCATAATTCATATGGTGTGGAAGGACTGATTTAGAGGATACATAGTTAAGTATATAAGCAACAGTCAAAAGAGCATCTTCCCAATAAGAATAAATAGATCACTTGTGACATTATTGACCTAACCATCTCTAAAAATGTTCTATTTCTTCTTTTACTATACCATTTGGTTATAGAGTTCTAGGAATAGTTAACTATCAATCTATATCTTTCTAATTACAGAGCATTCTAAACTACTCAGATTGATATTTATGCCCATGATCAGTTCATAGAATTTTAATTGTTTTATCTACTTCATTCTTAATAAACTTAAATATTGTCTAAAGCAATCTAATGCTACCGACTTATGGGAGATCCAGTAAACACAACCAAATACATGAAATCATCTATAAATGTAATGAAATATAAGGCCTTATGCCTCTTCCTGACATTCATTAGACTATACACTATGAGAAAAAAGCTAATTAGCGATGGCTATGAGCAATGGCTAATTAGCCGTAAGAGCATTTATCGATAACTTATTGCGATGGAATATCGATCCATCATAATAAGTTTAAATAGTTATTAGCGACAGCTAATAAGTAAATTATTATTAGCGATGGTTTTAGTGATGAAATCTTACCGTCGCTAATAGTAAGCCCTAAATAATCCCTCGGGTCTCCGATAGGCTCACAGAAGCCCCCACCGCTCCCTTTGCTCCCCCGTCAACTCCCTTCTTCGATCGCCATTCTCCCCCATCGTGCCGTCGGAGCCCCTAGCCTCGTGCTGTCGCCTCCACCTCGGATCTGACATCCCCATGCCGGATTGAAGATTCTCGAGTCTCCACCCCTTTCTTCCCCAGTGCTGCCAGCTGCCTCCCTAAGCTGGCATCCCACCGTCCGACCTCTCCTCTTCTTCTCGACCTTTCTTCTTCCTTTCCAACCATCGTGCCCCATCAGATCGTGCTTCCCCTTGCTGGATCAATCGTGCCCTACCTCCCCTTCTTCTCCTGCCTCCCCCTTGTTCCCTCGCCACCACTAGACCCACGCCCCATCCTCCCCCCTTTGGAGTGTCCAACCATCGGATCCGCACCACTGTCAAACTGCGTTGGTGAGTATTAGCAACGGTGATGGCGATGGCTCTATCATCGTCGCTACATCCCATTCTCATTTTTTAATTTTTAAATATTTAAAATTAGATTTATCTGATTAATTTAAATTAATAATATTTAAATTTAAATATTATTATTTTAAATATTAATAATATTTAAATTAATAATATTATTAATTATATAATATTATTAATTTAATAATATTATTAATAATATTACATAAGTTAATATTATTCTCGAAAGGTGGAACCACTCCGAGAAGCTCTCCGATGAGAGTAGCCCTACAGCTTTCGACGATAAGAGTTTGAGGTCGGACCATCATTGGACCGATTTTGGTTCGCTCATCTACTCTGATGGCGACCGAAGCAGCTCATGGATTTTAGACTCTAGGCCTGGCTCGGAGTCTAAACAAATTTTTGGATCGAACTCAAGGAGGGGTGTGGCCTGGCCCATCTTAATCTATTTCTAGCCCTATTTACAATACTGCTCGGTACTTTGAAACCTCCAAGATGGAATTTACCTGGATGCCATGCTGGTGTACTCGTGTGGCCTAGTCGTCTGGCACGCTTCAAGTCTGCATGCGCGGGACGTGCATCCCGACCATCCTCATTTACAATGATGCTCTGTACTTTAGAACTCACTAATTTAAAATTTAAAATAGTTATATTATATATAATCATAGACCCATTTTTTGATTAATATACATATTCTACGACATCTGTATAGTTATGTATTTTTGTACGAATAGAAGAATTATCTACATTGATCAATTGATCTTCAGTATGGACAGTTTGAAAAATATAATTAATTCTATAGGTCATTACAGTAATCAAATGGTATGGTGAGGATTTTAGAAAAATTTAAACAGTATTTTTTTTTAGTTCTCTTCACACATCTTATACCATGCGGGGGAGAACTAAGGAGAGATGCTGTCAAAATTTTTTTCAACCCAATTGTATATCGTTTAATAACTGTACTTGACCTATAGAATTAATATAATTTTTGAATGAAATTGGATATTCTATACCTATTAGTTGATGGTAGGATGTAATTATTATATAAGCCATTGAAAATATTAAAATAATTATTTAGCAATTATCTTTACTTGTATATGCAGAATCCTTAGATAATGCATCATGGATCGTAGTTGGATGAATTGTCGAGTAGTCGATGGGGCCATATCTATTGAATACAAAGAAGGTATAAAGTACTTCTACGAGTATGCTTTTGAAATATGGTACTCTTACATTAAGGGTGGGCTCGTTGCCCTTGTAAGAGATATAGCAATAGAGATATGCTTGATAAGGATACAATAATTGTTCATTTATATAAGAGTGGATTTATGTCTAACTATAAGCATTGGCACCTGTATGGAGAGATGTGGGAGACAGTTGCAAGGATTAGAAATGAGCAGGACATGGACACAGATAGAATGGTAGATATGGATATGGATGCTGCTACTTCTAAATTTAATTAGGATGTGGAAGATGATCCATAAGCTGGTAGTGATGATTTCTATCGAATGCTGAGAGATGCTGATGAACCACTATGACTGAAATATAAAACACACTGTATTATCAGCTGTGTCAGAGTTATTGAACTTGAAGATCGAGTTTAATATAATGGTCAACTGTTATGATAGAATGATAGCAATCATAAAAAAATGCTACTGAAGGATGAGAAGCTTGTTGGGAGTTTTTATGCTTCAAAAAAAATAGTAAAAGGGTTAGGCATGGGATATGAGAAGATAGATGCATGTCGTAATGATTGCATGCTTTTCTATAAGGAGGATCAATCGAAGTGCTCATGTGATGTATGCAGTGAAAGTCGATTTAAGCCAATATAAGAAGGTAGGAATCAAAAGGACATATCATACAAGGTTCTTCGATACCTGCCCCTTACTCATAGATTTTGGAGGCTCTACTTATCCAAGAGTACTATCGGATCGATGAGATGGCATAAAGAAGGGATTCACAAGCACTCTGATATGATGACTAATCCATCGGACAATGAAGTATGAAAAAAATTTGATGCTTGCCGTCTTTTATTTACTCAAAAAATATACAATATCAGATTGGGTCTATCTACCGATGGATTTATACTATTCAGTCATACAGCACCTCTTTATTCACGTTGGTCAGCTTTTATTACTCCATACAATCTATCATTTGGAATGTGCATGAAAGAACATAACATCTTTCTTACATTAGTCATTCCTAGACACGACATCCTGATCAAAGCATTGATGTATATCTAAGGCCTCTTGTTGATAAGCTGAAATTCTTATGATCCGATGGCATATATACTTTTGATGTATCGAAGAATAAAATTTTATAATGAAGGCTGCATTAATGTGGACCATTAGTAATTTTTTTGCTTATGGGATGCTATCAGATTGGAGCACTCATGGAAAGCTAGCATGTTCTTATTGTATATAGAATATAAAGGTATTTCAACTAGAGCATGGTCGTAAGCCTTGCTTGTTTGATTGTCATCATCAATTGCTCTCCGAACATCATCCTTTTTGAAAGCAGCAGGACAGTTTCAGGAGAAATAAATAGAGAAAGATAAGGCACCCCCATGACTCAATAGCATGGAAGTGTTTCAGAGGATATCTCAAGTGGATAAAGTCTAGTTTGGCATACTATTTGACAAGTAGAAACCTCGAAGATTTAGTAAAACTTATAACCAGATGAAGTGTAGCATCTTCTGAAAATTACTGTACTGGTCTACTAATTTGATCGGTCATAACTTTGACATCATGCACATTGAGAAGAATATCTTCAATAATATTTTCTACATTGTTATGGATGTCAAGGGTATTATGCAGGATCTGGTACCATGTATTGCAGTAGGAAGAAAGAAGAAATAAATTAGAAATACATAATCAAGTACATAGAACAGCCCAAGTGCTGCCTCCACGGGGCATGCAAGCTTCACTAGGAGAAAGAAATAATTTTGATCCGTCATAACCTTAACGTCATGCACATTGAAAAGAATGTCTTCAATAATATTTTTACATTGTTATGGATGTCAAGGGTGTTGTGCAGGATCTGATACCACGTGTTGCAGCAGGAAGAAAGAAGAAACAAAATGGAGAACACATAATCAAGTACATAGAATAGTCCAAGTGCTGCCTCCACGGGGCATGCAAGCTTTACTAGGACAAATAAACAATGCAAGAGGAGAATACACACTCTCAACTCTCTGTATACACACCTCTCTCAATTAGAAGCTACCCTCACAAAAGCTCTCTCAAAATCTCCTATGGAGATCCTCTCACAGACTTGCCAGTACTAGGGTCCTTGACACCTCTGGATACTTTCTATGGAAGCCGCTACATCATGCCTCACCGTAGCTACTTTGTCTGATGCTCTGCTCTACCCTTGATCTTTTGTCGGTGCTCTACAGTATCTGCTTTGCCTGTTGCACACCCTCAATGCACATTGGACTCTCTCTCGATGGCTGCCAAGGCCTCTCCTCAGGTTTGATGTCTCCTCTACATGATCAGGATGTCATCAATTTTAATACAATAAACGGCTCATCAATCGGAGCTATATAGACTTCAAAAACTCTAAAATACTGTTTCATAGCATACTGAGGTTGAATAAAAGTCTAAAACCATATGTGACTGTCCGATCATGACCAACTCACACCAGAGCCGTTCGATCGTGCACTATAGCCTCAGATCAAGCCTGATCATGTTCAGAGTTATCCTCAACCATCCGATCACGAACGGCTTGCTCCAGAACAATCGGATCATGCAAAATCACTCATGAACCATGCATGAACCACATGATTAGTCCACACGGCCTTCATGGACCACCCAGCACCCTGTGGTCCACGGTGGACCACGCAGGGTGCTGGGCCGACCCGCGTGCGCCCGCACTGGGCCCACCCAGCAGGCTGGGCCACATGCTCCTACGTGTGTGCGCGTCTGCCAGGCCTAGCTACGCCATCGCCGGCCTCCATCGCCTCGTGGTCCATGCCACTACTCCGAGCTTCTTTCACGTGTATCTTCATCGTCTGGACTCTATTTGGATTGTTCTTAAACTCGTTGGACTCCGTTCGTCATCTTGGATCTCACTATGGATTTTTTATGGATCGAATCTCAAGATATATTTTCTAACAAAGGATAAGATGAAGGACAACCTCATGGTTTGAGTGGATATAAAGAACATATGCAAGCATCCTCTATTAGAGCTGGTTGAGGTGCCTCCGAAAAATTTTTGAAGCTGAAAGCAACTTACACCTTAATGAGATAGTAGTTGAAGGATGTATCTGAATAGTACAAAAATCTTAAATTTTCGATGGTTATGCAAGTAATCTAGCTCAGTGTGTTAATATCAAAGATTGTAGGTTGAATGTGCTAAAGCACCATGACTACCATGTCTTCATGCAACGATCGATGACTCCCATTGGCTTGACATGATCTCCTTTTGAACTCTATATGGAGTTTTTTGACTGAGCTTAGTCTTTTCTTCAAAAATATTTATGCTACCGAACTATCCACTGACCACATCTCTAGTTTTGAGACTAGCAGTGTAGAGACTATATGCAAGTTGGAGAAGATATTTTCTCCTAGTTTCTTCGACTCCATGGAGCATCTCATGATTCATTTGACGTATTAAGCTAGGGTCGAAGGACCAGTGCAGTATAGGTGGATGTATCCATTTGAAAGATATATGCACAATCTCAAGAAGAAAATGAAAATAAGGTCAGAGTCGAAGGTTCTATTATGAAGGCTCATATAATTGAAATTTTTTAATTTTAGCCGACACTACTTTAACCCTATTGTGTAGATAAAGCTGACTCAAGTAGGTCAAAATGATGATGGTGGTGGTAAGGGATTACAGGTGGAGATCTCAGTATTTGCCTATATCGCTCATAAATTTGGGCACGAGATTCACTAGGTATTAATTGATACTGAAATTTGACAGACAAAGACATATGTTTTGCTAAACTATGTGGAGATCGATCCATATGTTAAGTATCCATCGTAATTTTAACTCTTTAATCACTTATCATCTTGTATTTATTTATGTATGTGTAGGCAATATGATGAGATGCTGAGATGGGACAATCCGATGATAAGTGATGAAGAAATTTTCAGTCAGCACTCATAGAACTTTGCAAATTGGTTCCATCAACTAGTGAGTGACCATTATCATTTTATTTATTTAATTTTTCTAATTATTTTTTTATAATATACAGGTCACACAAGAGGATGAATCCATACGTAAGAAATGAAGATAATTAGGTTACAGGCCACAAAGTACGTGACATGTTACAATGACTAGAACGTAAATGGTTTTATATTTTACATGTAGCAATATAGATATCATAAGAGTACAATGAATAGCGATTTATGTATAAAGGGCAACTAGTGGGTAGAGGCAGAGAGTGACTATCATGGAATCCACGAAGAAGTGATCAAGTTGACCTACCTTAGAGAAAATAGTGTCATTTTATTTAAGTGCCAATAGTTTGATACCGACAATTATATGAAGGTTTATCTATGGTACAGGCTTTTTGAAATCAAATATGGATCAAAAGTATATATCAACGATCCCTTTGTACTAGCTTAACAAGCTGTTCAAGTATATTATATTTTTTTCCATCAAGAGATAGAGGAAGAAAAGATTGGTGAGCTATATGTAAAGTTCAATCTCGAGCCATTCACTATGAGCTTGAAGAAGAAAAGAAGAGCCATATTTATCGGAATGCTTTCAGGAGGATGAAACATTAGGAGTTCATCAGTATTTAATCGATGCAGAGTTGGATGCTCCAAAAATTTTCTTACATGATGGCCAATATGAGGAGGTAGATCATACTGAATTTATTTTAAGGAGCATCCTACCGAAAAAGATGAAGAAGAGGAAAAAGCAAAAGAAGAGGAGGAAGAGATAGAATTGAAAGAATTCGAAGGATATCAAATATCTGAAGAGGAAGATGAGTAGTCAATCCCAAGAAGGAAGGAGTCGACCCCAAGGATAAAAGAGCCAACTCTGATACACTGGAGAAGACTGGCACACAGCAGAAGTCGACCCCAGGATAGATGGAGTCATTTTTGAATAATTTTAATTATTTTATTTACTTTTCATACATGCCTTGCATCATTTCAATTATTACATTGCATGCCATATTTATATAATTAATCCGTGAATCTATTTATTTTATTTTAAAAATTACAAGATGAGTATTTCGAGAGGATGGAGTCATGTTAACAGAGGAGAGAGCTCCAGAGGACAGAGCTCTAGAGGAGAGAGCTCTCGTGTGGGCAGCTCATATGGTTCTGCAGCACCCGCATCACAGGATAAAATCTAATGCTAAAAATTCTCTATTAGATTATTTATTTTTACTATCTAATATAATATTCTTTATGATCTTTTGCTACTCTCAGATTTGGATGATGTGGGGTCACTCTTGACCCCACAGTCACACAGAGCAGTGACCAGCTCTGAACCTCAGCGCCATGGTAAAGGATCCATCCAGCTCGCGGCACCTCCGACTTGACCAGAGGATAGAGAGGTAGTGCACATTCAGAGTCGCACGTAAGTACTAGATTTTTATCAATATTTTAAATTTTTTTATCATTTTAGAATCAAGATTTATGGTTCAAAATATATTTGTAGGACATTTAGGGAGCCTGAGTTGCTCGTGTCATTATTGGGATTGTTCGACGATTGAGATCGGGGTCGATGAACGAGTTCCTCAATTGGTCGTCGGGGACTCATGATGCTGCATGTGAGATGTTTCTGGTAAGTCAAAGTTGTTTAATTTTAAATTAGCAGTATATTTGTATTCTATTTATTGATACATGCAATCCTTTATTTATAGTCATATTATCGATTCAAGACTCCTCAAGATGAGGAGGCCGGCTGTCGGACCTTTGAGGAGGTTGCCACACGTCAGCTCCGTGATGGGATATACAATCTCAGGTAGTCTGCCATTGAGTTCTTCAGTTCCAAATCACCATCAGACTAAAAATCTTTCATGGATCACTGGATGTGGGGGGATGTTTGAGAGGCCTTCTAAGATTAGTGGAGCAGTGAGGAGTACTCAGGAGATGGCAAATGGTCTGATAGAATCAGGCCACCTAATAGGATCCGATCAAGCACACCAGTAGCTCTGTTGTCACATATGTCATTGTAGATAGATTGATAAAATTTAATTATATTAATCTCATTTTTAGTTGATCATATGTTAGTTTTATTAACTTGATTTCTTTATTTATTATAGACATGGCAGCTGGGTCATGTACCATAGTAGCTATAATTGTGGGAGGCGATGCACCAGTCTAGGAGGATCGATGATTACTTAGATTCTAGATTTAGACAAATCATGATAAAAATATTATTTATTAATTTTATATATACTAATATGTATAATAGCACTAATGAGTTTTTAAATTGTGTAGGTGGATTACATGGAGTACATCGTGGCATAGCATGATGAGGACCCATCCTCTCAGCCCTTGACCTCGAGGGATGGCTCAAGGCCATTAAAGGGATTACTAGGAGCCAGATCGTAGGGTATGGGGATAGCTTCAACCTCCAACAGCTCGTTGGTCTTCAACATCCTCCTCTCAGGCCTTGACGACTCAGACGTGGGGCAATGCACATGTCGAGGAGGTCATGCAAAGGTTTTTTGCCAGTGACCTCAAAGCTTCTGAGATGCCATCAGTGATACAATGGTTGAGATTCTTCGAGATCCATATCTGTGCGATTAGCTGAGCTCATTATCACAACCATCACAGCAGGTAAGTCAAGTAATATTAATAAATTTCTTTACTTACTTTAAAATTTTATATTTAGAAGCTTCACATAGTTAGGCTTGAGTCGAAAGAAGGAGATCTAGAAGTCAAAAAAAATCAATCTTCTATTTGATGGATGGGAGGAAGGTGTAGATACATCCGTATCTTCGAATGAGATATGCAGGAATAATTCGTACGAGAATCGAAGGAGTATATCGAAATATACCCATCCGTATCGATTTAGGCTTGAGGCAGAAAGGAGGGTATCGGGAGTCAAAATTCAATCTAACCATCTAATGGATAAGTCGGAGGTGTCTATAGCTTGGTATCATTGAATAAATACGTAAGAATAATCCATTCAAAAATTGAAGGAGTATATCGAAATATATCCATCCATACTGGTTTAGGCTTCAAACGGGAGGGAGTATCCAAATGGTAACAATTCAACTTAACCATCCAATGAAGTATTGGTTAGGGTGTTTATAGCTCTGTATCTCGAATGAAATGTGTAGGAATAATCTGTTCGAGAATCGAAGCAGTATATTAATATATATTCTTTCGTAAAAGTTTAAGCTTGAGACGTATCAATTATAATAGTTTTACAGTTTTAATTAATTTAGTTCTAAAGTTATTAATAATATTTATTTTTTCATTACAGAATGCTAAGACATCTAGCTCTCATCTACCTGCTACTATAGATGACATACAGGAGCAGAAGCAGGAGCAAGAGGAGGAGGACAATCTTCATTGATTTTTTTTTCAATTTTGATATATTATATTTAAAATTTGAGCAATATTATTGTATAATTTAATTTGATTTAATATATAATATTAGTTTTTTATTCATGATGGTGATAGTTAATTGTTAGTTGGTATAATGTTTGTAAATATAATTACTTATTAATTAAATTATAATAGAATTTAATAAATATAATTACTAAAATATTTTTAAAAAATATATATAATTATTAGCAACGGCTATAGCGATGGATGTTTCATTGCTAAAAATATTAACAATGGATTATTAGCGATAAAAAGTCATTGCTATTATATTTTTAAATTTATTAATTTTGAATCTAAAAAAATTATTAGCGATGGACGCCGTCACTAATAATGTTATTAGTGATGGCTCTTTTACCGTCGCTAATAAGTGGCTTTAGTATCGAAGTTTTTTCTGACGGCTTATCAGCGATGGCGTTGCATCGCTAATAGTATTAACGATGGCAATTTGCTTATTAGCGACGGTGATTGGCCGTCGCTAATAATGAATTTTCTTAGAGTGATAATCAAAGTGGATTAATTGCAATGGAGCTTTCTCTCTGGTTTCTTATCAATATTTTCTAATTGTTTTTCTACTAGACAATACTCATAAGTGACAATGCTATTTTAGCAAGTAAGCCCAAAAGGCCTTCTCTAGCTAATCTATTCATTCTTTATGCAATAGATATTTGGTGGAACTTGATTTCTGTAGTTGTCCTTCTTAATTTGGGATATAGCATGAACTTTCATGGTACTTGTTGATATGTATATAGAGACAACTTATTAGTGATGGTTTTATCGTGTTGGACATAAATTATAGTACATATATTAATTATGATGATTGTTGTTTTTCTTTGATTGCTTCTTTGAGCAATGTGAATGTATGGCATGCTAGATTAGGAATAATGAAAACTTGATGTAAATCCAAAATTTTAGGGAAGTTACCCGAGAAAATCCATGAAAATTGAAACTTCTGATATCTAAAGGGTTGAATCGTGTGTTTTTTTTTCACTTCTGTAACATTCTTCAAGTTGTATATGCAACCATCATGGAAATCACATAAAGAAATCCATCATTCAAATACTTTCGATGCAAGAATAAGATGAAAGAGAATATTTTTTAGGATAAATTATGTTTCTGATCCCTGAACTAAGTCAGATTTTCTTAAAAGGCCTCTAAACTATAAAAAAATAAAATTTAATCCTTGAATTATCTAAACTAATTTAATATTACCCTCAGACATAATTCTTGTAGTTTTTCTTACTAAAAGTCCGATGTGGCAACCTTCGGTTCTTATGTGGTGTTAAAATTTAAAAGAATCATTGATGTGGCAAAATAATGGTTATTTCTTCTTTTCCAATCTTATTTTTCTTTCTTCTTTTCTGATTATCTTCTGATCTCTTTTCTTTGAGAAGGATGGGGCCATGAAGGAAGGGAGGTTTAAAAGAGGAGGAGAAGACGATGAAATTGACACCGGCTTGGTGGGAGGCAGTGGGAGGAGGTGATGGGAGATGAATGGAGGAGAAGAATCGAGCAAAGGAGAATGGGGCCATGGAGGAAAAGGGGTTATCCTTCTTTCTCTTTTTCCATTAAGGTTTCTGGGGATGAGAAAAAGTGAGATGGGAGATGAGATGCTTGAGAAGGGGGTGGGTGGGGAGAGTTCAATAAGATGGAGTGGTAAGAATAAAGAAGAAAAGGTTGTGAGAAAGGAGGATGGGGCCATGGAGGGGAGGGGATCGATTTCCTACTTCCTCTTCTTTTTTATGAAGATTTTGGGGATGAGAAGAAGAGAGATAGGTGATGAGGGATTTGGAGAAGAAGATAAAATAGAGATTTTGGCCATATATATTAGCAGATTTAGAAAGAAGAAGATGACATTGCTCAAAATATTTTAAGCCAAGTCAACACCAGTTGAGCCATATGAGCAAAGGGTACTCCACATAAACACCAGAATTGCCACGTTAGATTTTTGGTGAGAGAAAACCACTAAAATCATACTTGAGAGTAATATTAAATCAGTTCAGATAATTTGGGGGCTAAACTTTAGTTTTTGTAACATATAGACCATTTAAGAAAATCCAATTTAGTTTAGGGACCATGAACATAATTTATCCTATTTTTTATTGTCTATCTCCTCTTTAAAAAATATTGTCTATCTCCTCTTTGAAAAAGATTTCAGATGTTTTCTCTGTTGGGAGAGTTTTTTATGTGAATTCTATTCCAAAAAGAACTCAGACAAGATGAAGGAGCAAGAAGGAGAAACTATGTAGTAGTTTCTTCTCTCCTCTGAGCTGATCTTGATCAAGCTAGCCCATCATGGGTAGCCTAACCAGATCCAAAACCCAATAGTTTAAATTTCCATTTAAAAGCTCTTCGGAAGGTAATTGGATCCGCATCAAAATCCCTATTAAGAAAAATCCAGAGGCAATATCAACCACAAAATCTTGTAATCCTCTCTTCTATTTTATTTTCTACCATATCTTCTATGGGTGATTTGTTTGCAGAATCTTCTTCATATTTTGATATTGTGATATTTGTTTGAGGTTTTTGAAATTTGTAGGGTTTCAACTCTAGAATCTTGGTTTTTAGCATCCTAGAGTTTTGAATTCATACATTGAGCAAATCTTGAACTAATTTTGACTAAATTTTGTAGTCCATAGAATTTGTGCCAGCTCTTGTACTGATGTAAGCATATATTCTTCTTGAATTAATTAGTGTAAAATTGTTATAAGTTTGTACTACAGTCTCAAATTACATGAATTTTTCTCATTGATTATGAATTGCATCTGTAATATGGTAACCATATGATATTTTGGATTCGATGAATTAGATGGCCAAACAATTTATATTTATGTATTATGATTGTGGTGATAAGAAGGCTTTAAGTTAAGTCAGTTTGTGGTGATGGGTAATTAGAGGTTAAGCTCAATGTAACTTTTGAGTTCCATTTAATAACATGTATGTAGGAATTCTATTATGGTGTAAAAGGAAGGATATCATTAGTCTCACATTGATTGTGAATCAAAAGGGACTCTGGCTTATATAGGATGAGACCATCTTGTAAGAAATGCAGGATAGTTGCATGCATGAATTTCAAACAAATTTTAAATATAGCAAAAACTATATTAAACCCTTAACCTATCATGCATCAAATCAGATCTAAGAACTATTCGTGCCTGGATCCATGACATGCATAAACTGAAAAAGAAATACATAAATCACATCTATGTAGCAAATCATATCTACTATACGATTGATCAGATCTCATCTTGCGTGGATCGAAATACACTACAGTCGATGATCAATGGATTCGATGAGGTTCCTAAAGCCATGCAAATATCCGACCTTCACAGGTATCTGCACAAGATTTGTTGTTCGATCAAAGATCCATCGAAGTCCCTGGAGTGCTAGCTCCCTTGCAGACTTTTACTCCTGATGCTTGATCCGATACCTTCTTTGGATCTAATGGACTTTGCTAGATGAGAAGAAGGACTAGAGGAAGAAGAGGTGGAGATGGAAGACTCTTGAGAACCCTTTCTCTCTTCCAAAAACCCAATGCCTAAGCCCTAGAACCCTAGGACCTATTACATGCCAACAAGGAGTCGCCCCACTCAAAGCCTCATGCCCAACCAGCTCCTCTTTCTCTCCTTTTCAGTGGTGTAGCAGGTTGCATGCACAAAGAGATAAGAGCTCTTATGGTTGGCATTAAGGGTGGTTAAGATGAGATCATATCTCATGAAGATAATACTTGGTTTTAAACTTGAATTGAAAACCAATTTGAATTCAAATTAAAACCCAGCTCTATCCATATCCAGAAGGGGCGACAAGGGGCTTTTGGTGTGGATATCTCCCCATGCAAAAGTGAATTAGTGTGAAGAGTAATTGGCATGGGAGTAAGGTGGCGCATGGGGAGATGTCCAACTCATTACAGAACTCATTACGAACTCTTAGGTTGTTCCAATTTAGACTCTATCCAAATCTTATTCGGTTAAGCCCAACTAGATTAGTGAACCCAATCATATAAGGCTCCCAAACTCTCAATTAAATTTTAATTAAATTAAAAATTAATTGAACCCAAATTCTGATCAAATCAAGAATTAATCTCTTTTAGCAATTAGATCATCTCATAATCTAATTAGATCAAACCTAATTGAATCTAATTCAATTAGACTTGATTCAAATCTCATTGCTCAATCAAATTGAGCCAATTAGCAATCGAATTATCAGTTAATCCTTCAATAATTCACTAATCATTAGCAAATTATTTATTATAA
>KE505100.1:479810-499267 GCA_000441515.1 Elaeis oleifera
ATATTCTCATTATGTAATAATTATAAATTGTTAATATGAATTTATCATTATAGGTACCTTAGAAGTTAAAAATAATATGAAATATAAAGCTAAAGTTGAAGGTTCGATATACAATGCTTACTTAGTTGAAGAAGCATCATCGTTCTGTGCTCATTATTTCGAACCGTATGTGAACACAAGGCATCAAAGGTGCCACATAACGATGATGGTGGAGAAGTCGTAGAAGAACATGAAGAAAATCTATCAATTTTACACATCCTGGTAGGTTACTTAGTAGAGAAAAGTTAGATATCTTATAGAAGATGAACATCGGGCTGCTCAAATGTATATCTTATTGAATTGTCCAGAAGTGAAACCATACATTGAGTACGTATTTATAATATAAATTTATATCTTTTACATTGAATTATTTATAACCATTAATAATAGAAGAAGATTATAATGTTTCTAAATCTATATTAATTTGTTCTTTTTATTATTTGAAGCATTTTTGTTGATGAGTTACGACAGTACATTCACAAATCACTGAGGCAGATATTGATAAGAAACTAGAGTGTGAATTTGCGATATGGTTCTATAAATAAGCATATGATCTCTCCAAAAACATCTCAAACCAATTTTTAAAGGCTGTTGCAAAGGATCCGTTGAAAAATGTGACAACTTATAGCGGCTATGTAGTGAATGGTTATAAGTTTCACACTAAAAGTGTAATTGGTAGGTAGTTTTCAAAATAAAACTAGATCTGTTGTGGAGCTTTCTGAAGTGAGGGAGACAACTATCCTATCACGTGATGCACCTTTTCAACAAGATAAAATGAAAGTTCCATCAATACAAATAGATGCTGATGATGTACAACAGTCTTTGAATGATCCAAGTGGGACTCTAATTGAAATTGATGATGAGAAAGTTGAGGATGAAGAGGAGCCTCAGCTTGACACAGAAATCGATGATGAAGATGATGAAGATTATGAAGATAGTGAATAACGGTATTCATATGAATGAATGTTTAATTTTATTTTATTTTATTTTATAAATGAAGTTACAAAACAATAGTATTATAAATTATATAATTTTTTACAAGATGAGAGGGATCTATCGGAGAAGAGGGTCTAGATCTGATAGAGGAAGGAGAATAGGGTCTTCTAGACCAGTCCTTCATACAGAGGGTGATGGCGATATGCATGAAGAGTCATGTACACCAGCTGAGGTCGATGCTCCTTCACCTTCTACAGCATGATCATTATTACCATCTACTCTTATAGTTGTCTCATCCACTATTCTTGCTAGTGGAGCACCCACAGTGGATGCTAGAGGCCCATCTGCTATCCTGATACCATCTTCAGATATATTATCTCATGATCATCAAAATAAGAGACCAGTCATAACTATAGTCAATAATAAGTACTAATATTTTTAATTAAATTTTATATAATATTTAATTATTTTTATTGGTGCTAATCATTTATACAATTTGTTGTTTTTTATTTTGATTTTTTAATAAGTTAGAACTCTTTGAGGTATGTGCTCAAAAGATAACATCAATTTTCAAAGAAAAGCTGGACGAGGATGGACATTGCTGGAAGACCATCTCTCAGAAAACAAAAACTTTCTATTGGGAGAAATTTCAAGTAATGAATAATTTAATCAAATATAAGATGTTAATGCTTATCAATAATTGGGTTAGAATAAGAGTTGAATTTTTTTAAATAAAATTATAAATATATTTCTTAATATTTTGTATGAAATGTGTCTATAGCTTAGTTGATTTGATCTGATAGTATACATGAAATGTGTCAACCTATAGCTTAGTTGATTTTATGGTCATTTTTCTATTATTTGTTCACCATTGATTTATGGACAACCTATCTCTGTATAATAAACATTACTTGATGATTGTAATTGTTTATGTCTGATCTTAAACAACTTGGATAAAAAATCAAACTCACTGTGTATAATTCTTTATGATCCATTATCGACTTAGACAATAACCCATCAACATAAACATGATGATGGACTTATATAGGAAGTGATCTAAAGCCATCAAATTTACAACCAAGCCTCTATTTTATTTATTTTTTTTTATTTTGTGTTGAATATTCTTACATGGGATGTTATTGTTTTTTATTTATTTGTTTTACTGTAGAAATATCTCGAGTGGGATGAGGCCATAACCTCAAAGATTCAGACAGGCTAGAGACATAAGGCTAGAGAGTGATATAGTGTCCTCATGCATTTCATGAAGAAGTTGAAGGAGAAGCCTATATATGTCTCTGATACTGCATGATAAAGATGGAAGGAGAAATGGGCCAAAAAGATTTTAAAGCTCGTAGCGATCCATTTAGAGCAAATCGCCTCAACGAGATCGGTGGATCAAGATCTGAGATATCTTGCCATAGAGGGGGCTCTATTTCCCATACATGACATGGTCAGAGATTTGTGAGTTAATTTTTTTTATGTTTATTCATGTGTCTATTGATTTTAATGCAAGTTATTTAAATTGACAAATTTTTTCTGCCCACATGAGCTATTCGAGGTGACCCATACTTGGAAGGCCAACGGTGAACTTGTTGATGGACGGACAAAGACTATTTATGTAAGTGAATAAGCATTTGAATTGACTATCTTTCAGTATTTGCACTGTGAGATAAATTTTGAGGATAATATTTGATAATAGATATGATGTAGGATCACTATAATATGCTTAAGGAGCACATGTCTCAGCCCCAAGAGGGATGCAGTGAAACTCCTACTGTGGATGAGAAACAGCTTTGGTATGAGACCGTTGTGGGGAGAAGCGTAAAGTGTATGAAGTAGATTCTCAGGCATATGCTTTTTATCCTCAATCATCTTACGGATCATCCTCAGCTACATCATCTCTCATGCATTCAGAGGCATTGGAATATGAGTTTCAACAGCTGAGAGCAAAATTGATAGAGCAGAATCAGCAGCTCCAGAAGACTGTTGTTATAAATCAAGAGCTCTAGTAAACTGTTGTTACATTGAAGGAGCAAAATGAAAGAGAGTAGAGGTTGTAAGATCAGATGCACCAGATGAAGGAGATAATGCAGCAGATGATGACTCATTCAAAATTTATATCTCTAGATCCAGATACTCCACCAGATGATGTTGTTGAAAATGATGATGATAACAATTAGATTTTAGATTTTTCTTTATTAGACTATTTGATGTATTTGAATTTTAATGCTACATTGTATCTATTATTTATATTAATAAAATATATTATTTATCATATTTAATTTTTAATTGAATATTGGACATAAAATATAGGATTAAGTGAAAAATTATAAATAATTTTTTTTATTTCTGTAAATTTAGAAATAGAATAGAAATGGAATTCTGTTTTTGATTAGAAACGGATTATAGTTTCATTTTAAAAAGTAAATTTTTTTTATTTTTATCTGATTTGAAATGGAATAGAAATAAAATTTCTGTTTCTAATTAACAATGAAAATTATTTTCATTTCTAATTAGCAACAGAAACTGCTTGTGTTTCTAAATAGAAATCGAAAGAAATTCCATTTCAAATTAGCAATGGAAACCATTTTCGTTGCTAATTTGAAACGAAAATATTTTCATTTTTATTTAGAAATAGAATTTTTATTCTAATTAGAAAAAAATATTCTATTTCTGTTTAGCAACGGAATCTTTTTCCATTTCAAATTAGCAATAGAAATATTTTGTTTCAAATTAACAAAGAAAAATATTTTGTCGCTAATTTAAAATAGAATTATTCCGTTGCTAATTTAAAATGGATATATTTTCGTTGCAATTTGAAATGAAAAGATTTTCGTTGCTAATCCATTTGTAAATTTAGAAACGGATGCAAAAATTCATTTCTGATGGATTTTGCAATGGGATAAATAGAAACAGAATTTTTTTGCTTCTATTCTATTGCTAAATACATTTAGCAATGAATTCTCTCATTTAAAAATAGATTTTTTTCATTTCTAATTTGTTTTTCTTGTAGTGTTAGTGCACAGACTTCTTATCCTAATGGCCTAACAGAACGTGCCCTATTTGGTTCAGATATATCGGCCTATGATTACACCTCTATGTAAAAAGATAATAAGAAGACTCTCAAGGTAAGCTCTACTCTAGAGAGAGAGAAAAAATATCATTTGCGTTCTTGCTCATTCTCTCTCTCTCTTTTTTTACTATTCTCAAGTTCTGACTAATCACCCAAACATCGGAGTGTCTCCCGTCAGAGAAACCCTGGCATATGTGGACTTCTCTTGTAGGTCTCCTTCGATAGCCTGGTTCCCAAGTCGGCAATCGTCTTCGGCCACATCAGCCCCAACCGGAGTCTTGCGGCAACAAATTCTAATGCTGCATTGATACTGAATGCTAAATAGGATGCTATCTGCTCAAATGGATGATTCGCTCATATTTGAGATGCAAGCAGATTTGGAAAAAGTAAGATGAGCACTTGGGCTGTAGAAACCTGCTACTAGGGTGCCTGTTAATCAAGTTAGTTCAAGTGATGGAGACTCCGTTGAAGGGAATAAGGTAAGCCATTTTGTGCTTTAATGTGGGTGTAGCTGAGGATTATGTTGACAATAAAAACCCTTAGAATTAAGTATTAACGCCAATTTTCACCTCCAAAGATGTTCAAGTGGTAAACTGACTTATGAAAGCTTTGAAACTGCAGCTTTACGATATTAAAAGCTCATCTTGGAAGAGAGATTCGAGAGATGCAGTTATATTAACTTACAAGCATGGAGCGATTATCTTCTCCCATCATGCTTATGTGGTAGATGCTATTCATTTTTTCTGCAATCTCAAGATATGTTTAGTTCGATGGGAGTGGCTAGTTGGTTCAGACTGTAGCATATTTGATGTTCTATTTTTTATATTCAGAATGAAGACAAGATATCAGTTATATTGCTGTTCCAGAAAAGGATTGTGCTGCAAATATGTCAGTAATGTTAGTCAAATATCTATATTAGTATATTTTGGTCAGCAAATCATAATAGTGGATTGCTTGTTGACGTATTTCTCATGGGAAATTCTGATTTACATCATTCAAAAAAATAGGTGAATGGAGCAGTAACCTAGTGGCTGCACCCTTGCATTGGACGGAAGTTCCGAGTTTAAAACTTGGGGGTGTTTCTCCAAGTATTTTGGCTGGGTAATTCCCTTATAATGATTCTGTTTAATGGTTTTCATTTTGAATGTGTAAATTTTTTTTCGCACTTTCATAATGTGTTCAGAGAGTGCATGATATTACTTATTGGAAATTTCATTTAATAAAATATGTATCTTGGGTGGTTACTTCTGTTACTATTAAGATGGATGACTAGGCAGCCTAAGGATCAATAGTTCTAGGGCATTTGCTTACAAATATTTTTTACCAGTGTGCAGACCTTTGATGATATCTGCTAACAATTTCAATTTCCTGCATGGCTAGAGTATTCCATTGTTGCGAAAAAACTGCATAGTATTTAAAAGGACTGATTAGAATATATGGGACATGATTTGTAGTCATAGTTACCACGTGGATCATTGACAAGGTGGCTGAAAATTTTCGTTTAAGAAAAGTGTAGATGGTAGAGATATCAAGGGAGTGGTCCTTAACATTTTGCAACTTGTGTACTACTGCTGTTTCTGTAGATAATGGAGACCCCTTGATCCCATTTATGATGAAGTTTATTGGTAGAACCAATAGACATAAGATGCCATGCTGTGCTAGTATATATATGTGCTGGTTCCTATGTCAAAGGTAAAATGCTGGTAAATTACAGAGCTATAATTCTCTGCTGAAATTTGCTCTAATGGATCTCTATTTCTAGGGTATGATTTTTAAGACATCTTTTCATGGCATAAGCCTCATGGCCTACCAACAATTGTAGAAACCACCAACATTATGAAAGGACTTCTAGGAACAAATACAATATTCTTGTGCTGTTATAATAAATTGCATCAGTAGAATGCAAGCATCTTCACAGACACATGATTGTACAAATAATTGTTCTATAATTCTAGCACTTCTGTAAATAGATTATCCCAAGTTTCACCATGTGTCTGTTGATTTCTTGATATAATATATTCGTCCTAAAATTGGAGATGCTTCATTGGAGACCCGATCCAGAACCTCCCTTAGCGAGGTGTGCGACCATTGAGGTATTGTCCAGTTCACACTCATGATTCTTATAATTTGTGCTTAAGTATTATAACTTGAGAAATAAATTACTAGGAGTATCGCTACAAGAAAATGATATTGAGATTAATTTTGAACTGATCTGCAATACAAGTGCCTCTGAAATTTCATTCATGTTATAGTTTAGGCAGGTGGAACAAACTATTTGTAACTTATATATCTAATAGGAGTTTCATATATCAGGGAGCAACTGTCCAACTAACTTCTTTTCATACAAGTAGACCATAATCTGCCTCATAGAAAGATGGTTCTATTCTTTTACATGGTGCTCAGAACTTCTATTGACAACATTTTACACAAGACCAAAATATTTATTCAAGTGCCAAAACCATGTATTTTACTGAAATGGAGTGCATGAATCAGAATATAAATGCTTGAAGAGTACAACCATTTTAAAGGAGAGAAGGGGAGAAGGTTCTACTTGAGGTGGCTAGTAAATTATTGGACATCAAAAGTTACCAGAAAGGAAGGTGACAAGTAATTACTTTTGAAGGCCTCAGCAGACTGAATCACAAAACCTACAAAAAGTCTAATTTCACCTCAGTTAATATCAGTGTATGTGATCAGACAGCACAGGTTCCACCACTCTTCTTCTAAGCTATCACTTTTTAATGTGTTCAGATAGCTGTCATCAAGAATAAAACTTGTCAGGGTGGTGGCACTAGGTGATCTGTTGAGGGCTTTTTACCCTAAATATTTCAATATGCACCCCCTTTTATGTTTTTTTTCAAGTATCAAAAGGGTATCTCATCATCAAGGTCCTTCATTAGCTGCCAGGTGTACATGTTGATCTTTGATGGTTTTCCTTAAGATTTGATTATGTAAACTGCATATCTCAAGGTGATCTCTTGCATCTCTTGGTGCAAAATGATTCTTCTTCTTCGATCTTTTCATTTTCTTCATGTGGTTCGAGATTTAATGCTCCATAGGTGCTCATGGAAGGACATGACATGGTTTGGGTTGTTTAGAGTAGGATCTCTAAATCAATATCAGTGGTTGACAATGATCTAAAGAGCTGCAACTCATCCATCTTATTCTTTCTTCTCTTTTTAGCAGGCTTTGCCATCGTGGTGGTGGTTTTTCTGATGGCAATGGTCATGTAGAATTATATTGTAATTTGATATCTTTACAATCCAACGGATTGGAAGGCCCTATCTGAATGTGACAACAATTTGTTAGAAAAATTATACCTTCCACTATATGCATCACATGATAGTGCACCATACCAATCATCTTATCTCGTTTCTATGGACCTCACTTCTCATACATTTATCTTGGAGTACTACCCTCTCACCTCATCTCGGATAGTTTCTATGGTGCACTGCTAATGTGGTGCATATGGTGTATAGTTTTCTTCATGATAGGGTTATATGCTGTCCTCATTGTCATATAAATGCTACAAGTACGAACGCTAAATATTATAATTTGATATCTTTAAAATCCAATAGATTGGAAGGCCCTACCTGGATGTGACAACAATTCATGTTAAGAGAAATTATACCTTGCACCATATGCATCATGTAGTAGTGCACCATACCAATCATCTCGTCTCGTGTCTGTAGGCCTCACTTATGCGCTTGTCTTGGATTACCACCCTCTCACCTCATCTCGAATAGTTTCTATGGTGCACCGCTGATGTGATGCATATGGTGTATAGTTTCTCTTCATGATAGGGTTGTATATTGTCCTCACTATCATATAGGTGCTACAAATATGAAGGCTAAATATTGTAATTTGATATCTTTACAATCCAATGGATTGGAAGGCCCTACTGAATGTGACAACAATTCATGTTAAGAAAATTATACCTTGCACCATATGCATCATATGGTAGTGCACTATACCAATTAGATATCTCATCTCATTTATGTGGGCCTCACTCATTATGCACTTGTCTTGGATTACTACCATCTCACCTTGTCTCAAATAGTTTTATGGTGCACCACTCATGTGGTGCATATGGTGTATAGTTTTTCTTCATGATAGGGTTGTATGCTGTCCTCACTGTCATATAGGTGCTACAAATGTAAAAGCTAAATGTTATCCCCCAGATTCCCTCTAAAATCCTTCTTCCCCTCCCCCACCCGACTAAAGAAAAAAAACCTCAAAATTTTGAGTTAGTTTTTTATTCTCTATGGTGGTGTTCTATGATTTAATCTGCATCGGTAAACTTGGTTATAGGTAAAACAGAGCCAACAAGGAATTGGCTCCTCTAACTTGGCCTCCTGCAAGAAAGGGTGATAAAGTTTGAATTGGATTGATAGATTTTGTTCAAGCTTGTTAATTTATCATTTGAATTGAGTTTGAACAAACTATTTATTGAAAGGACATTCAATTATGCAAACTTAAGGTGTTCAAACTTGGCTCCTTTGAGTGGAGCTTTATAAAAAAATATTCAAAGTTTGATTTATTTATTTACTAAATCAGACTGAAACTAGCCATTAGTGTGCTTAGCCCCTACTGTTCACAAACAACTTAGTTCATTTGCCATCCTAAACATAGTTCATATTTTTTTAAAAAAATTCCTTCCTTATCCTCCATCCTTTTCTTTTTCTTTTTTTGAAGTCTAATCTATAAGCTTAATAGATTGAATCCTTATAAACCGATTTCAATAAAGATTTAAAATAATAGTTATCATATTGGTTTCAAAACCCTTATTAAACTATATTGTATATACACACTACAATAAAAATGACTTTTAACGATAAATTACTTGTGGCATTTGTTATTATATATTGTTAATTTATTTTATCTTATTTTAGTAAATAAGCCATTATTTTCTAATAAGTATTTTTATTAGTAGTCTTTTATTATAAATATCGGTGTATCTATATTTTATGATATATAACTTGAAGTGCTAGAAACTAGAACTGTTATTATAATATTTAACTAATATATCAATAAATAATATTATAATTTATGAAATTTTAGAAGATTTTCATTAAGTCTTAAATTTTAATTCATATAACAATTATTATAATTTATATAATAGATAGATTAACATACAATGGCACCAAAAAAACTTCTGGAGTGAAGAGGGTTAATGATGGTGACCATATATAACATCTATACTCTTTTATTTTTTGCCCACATTCTTGGCTGATCATGGCAGTTTTCCTTAGGAAATAATATGCATCTTATGGGCTACATGTCATTCCAAGATCCCAAGTGCTGATGACTTCTATGCTAACTTTTATAGAATATATTTGGATATTTTGGATGCAACATTCATCAAGTATTAGCAATCAAGCATGAATCATGCTTAGGAATTAAATCATTAAACATCATCTTTTTTGAAGTTGATTTACTAACATAACCCACTCTAAAACTACCAAACATTATCCATAGAAGAGTCAATAGCACAAGCAGAATACTTTACTTTATTATTTAAAGATAGCTAGTACATATTATCCTCAATGTAGCTCTTTCAAATAGACGGTTTGTTTTTGATGATAGTCACTTTTATAAGAATCAATAATAATGATAATAATAATAATATGATTATTGAATTTGAAACTAAACTAATATTTTCCTAAGCCCTAGAATGTGGAAAGCATCTTACAATTTAAATACTTTCTTTGAGGTAAGAGGTAGTAAGATAATCCCACACATATCTTAGTGTTATTGGTTGGACCAGATCCACAAGCTCCATAGTGGACCAATCCAATCACAAAGGGATATGCATAAACATGGCATGTATTACTCTCTTTCCCCTCTTATGTGTATTCATTTGTGGTTGGACTGGTCCATTGCTAAGATGATGACCTAGTCGAATCAATAATTGCACCACACCTTGAAGTCACATTTATTTGGAGTGACATCATAAGTAACTCCCACTTTCAAGTTGACCCATCAAGAATTGTTGGTGTATTCTATAAGACCACTTGGCATGGCAACTATATCATCTTCTATAATTTTCTTTTTATGGTCCACATTTTTTGAGTCTACAACTAAAAGTAGGATGGTCTGGCTTGCCACTAATATAGCATCATCATGGAACTTCCTTTCTCTCTTTTCTATCATTTCTATCCTTCTCACCTTGTTTCTTTCTTTCTTTCCTTTTTCTTTTAAAGTAGAGTTAGAGAACTTCTTTTTCTTCGATAGTTCTTCTATGATAGTAAAAAATTTCATTAATTATTAAACCTAAAATTATCGTAATTTAACTTACTACAATTAACATCTTTTGAGCAAGTCATTTGTTTCACATACTTGCTCGGCAATTGGTCTCCCATAAACCATGTAAAGTCAACATGTTTATCAATCAAATAAGGCCAATTATTGGCATCCTCCATGGCATATCATAATTCAAGTACTCTCCATAACTCTGCAATGCTTGTCGTATTGTTGCATTAGTTGGAGAGGGTGTTATCCATCACATTGAACATGGTATATTGGCAGGTGAAGTGATCATGAATCTACTTCTTTTGTGCAGTAATGTATTGTTCTTCTTTTGATATGGGTACACAAGATGCAGTGACTACAAGTCTCTTTCAGCATAGTAAGTTGGTAGAAGATCATCCTCAATCTCTTATAGTTGAAGCCATCAAGCCACACTAATTTTCTATTTCAATAGTAGAATTCTTGATAGTGGTGGAATCAATGAAGGATTATTACCATTTTTAAATTGTTAGAAAATGATGAAAATATAGAAAGAAATAAAGAAAAACATAAAAGAAATGAAAGGAATTAAAATGGAACATGGGCAAGATATGCTAATCAAAATACTATCTGAAGGAGTGTAATTTCTCCCACACAGTACATGTAGGTGGGCTCCTAGAAACCCTCTCCTAAGGGTACAAGCCCAAAAATAATCAGCTTATTTGGACTCTGCACTGCCCAATTGAACCAGAAGACCCAACCTAAATAAAGTTTCAAAAGAGAGTGTGTGAGTATTCTGCATATATTATCCCCTCATAATACACAGCTCTATTTGTAGAAAATAGAGTTTTAAGTGTTCAACACCAAACATTAAAAAAATAATAATGATTGTTATTTAGTTGTCACCAATCCATAATAAACAGAATATTTAAACAAAATTAAAAGAAATTAAAATCACAAGAGTCTGCTGGGAATTACTAACGGTACATATTGAAAAAGATAGCAAAGTCAGATGTCACTTACGAGATATATAGGTTTCAAGAGTTATGGCTGTTGGAAATCCCAACGGTCAAATTATAGGTAAATTATAAATTTTTAATATTTAATAAAAGTGCAAAAGAATAGATGATTAGAAAATACTCTAACTAATGCTAGGCAAGAAAAGTCCTTGAAAATTATATCTTTGTATTATATATATGACCTGATATTTTCCTTTGGGGCTGTCACGCCTGAAAATGTCCATTACACACAAACCCTGATTTTTGAGTTAATATTTTCAAAAGTAAAATCCATGTTACAACAAACATGGGGAAAGATCTAATCTTTGACATGCAAACCCATGCCATTGAACTTATCAGCCTAGCTTTTATGCTCTGATCAAGCAATGCACCCTAATAACTTGGAGACAATATAACTTAATACTTTTTTGCAACAATACAACTTGATATTTTTAATAATAATATCAGAAATATACAAAACTCCCTGATATATTTTAATTCTAGTGGAAATAAAATTACCTAACCAAGTCTAAACATGTTTAAGATTTTATCATGTCATCACATGAGCTTTTTTCCCAACAATAGAAATGATAGGATAAATAGGCATATGAAAGTGCCAATGGGTCCATGCCATGCAAACCTAAAGATAATCTAATGCATTGCCAAGGCTTTCATGAGTCATGTAACTTGGTCGTTATGCTGAAAGGGAACTGCATTTGATAATGGCTTCTTTCCATTTCTCCTAATCTTAGAAATTAATATGTAAAATTTTAAAACAGATGCATGCAAACAGAAAACACCTCTCATGAGCTTTTATTTCATGTGCAAATTGAAAATAATGTCGCCACCGACGTCGGTGAACCACCAGCCAGAGCACCATTTGTCAGCAGACAGGCCGAAATGATCGGACCACTCACCACTACAATGTGGGGTCCAAAGTTTCCCAGCAGACAAAGTCACTTGATTTGTTGTCACATTTGATGGCTACATTTCTTCTCTGTACCTGCTTCCTAAGCTTGTGGTGTCATGGAGTTGCTTCATGGACGGGAAGACCATAGTCATGCTCATCTCGTTCCCAAGTCAATGATAGAACTGCCTATAATACTAGAAAACTGCCTCATATGCCATGAGGAACAAGTAAATTCTTCTCATTGGTTCTTTCAAACTTTAAGTGCTGCTTTCATTACCAATCTTCAGATGATTGCTGTGCCTTGGGAGTCTGGTTATATTGTAGATTTGTGCAAGAGAAAAATTGGCCCCATCCACAAACTTGTGTCCCTCAAAACTCTGAATGTGAAACAGCCTTTCATCTTCCTGGAACTGTTCTTTTCCAAAGAAATTTGGTAACTTTTCCCGCACGAATTTAGTGGTGACTTCAAGGTGTCTCAGCTGACATTGCGTCGTAGAAGATTACTGTGATGTATTGCAGATTCAAAATTCCATCTTGGGTTAGTCTAACCCAATCCATATGGTAATCTGTGGTGCACCTTGATCCTTTGAAGTGTTTTTGATCTAGTAATATGACCTGTATGTAGTTGAAACTAACAAAGCCCTTCAAGTTCTAGTAACTTATCCTATGGTCAAATTGGTCATGACAAGTTGAAAGGATTTGAGGCTTCCATTACAATTGATGTTGTAAATTAAATTACATCATGAATCATCTACATATACAGTGAAAAAACTGCAAATAACTAATTACTACAGTTAATGCTACGTTTTGTGGTTATGTGTAAAAGGTGGTCATTACCAACCAAACAAATCCTCCATGCGGTGTAAAAGATTGCCCAATTCATTGACATGGACAAATGCTTGTGCAATATTCTTGAAATTCTTGTTTACATGACCTTTGGTAATCTGTCACATTCAATATGATTAGATTGCTTGGCTGACAAACAAGTATGAGTAATGTGATAGCATACTGATTTATTATATATTTGGAGAAAAGAAAATGAGGAACAGCAACATTTGTTCCCCACATGAACTTCCTTTGCTGTGGAAAGTTTTGTTCCATTTCTTTCTACTTTTCAATCCCTCTTGGAAGGGAGAACTTTCAAAGACTTATCCATTTGAGAGGAGGTTTTAGGATTCTTTCAACGTCCGCTTTTGATGTCAACCATTTAAATTGCAGACTTTACTCTCTGAAAGCAACTCACAGATAAGTGGGAGGCTAAGATGGTGACTATCTTGACATGTAGATGCTTCTTAAAAGGGCAACCGAAGAAAACTAGGCACAGAAAATTAAACTTTAAGGTACTAATCATGGTCACTAGCTCTCCCTTTATAATTGTTGATCCTTTGATGAAACTTGAAGATAGTTAGTAATCTTTATTAATTCTGTACAAAATTTCTAAGAAGTGGTTGTGTTTAAAAATTAGTTTTATTTTGTTGACACTTCTAACTGATATATGGTATTTTTAAGCTTTATTGGTCATTTTAAAAAAAAAAATCTATGATAAATCATAGATCCAGCCATAATCAACATGTAAAATTGGGAGATGGCCTAACGATTTCATAGAAGAAGAGATTCTGTATTTAAATGGTGGTGCTTTTGCTTCCAAGCAATTAATTAACCCAAGTAATCTTAATAGATATATAGTGCTCTGAACATTACTCAAAGAATAAATTATAACTAGCATTTGGTCCTTGAGACTTTGCTTGTTTTCATCTTGCAAGTATAGATTGGATCAAATTTGATTCATCTAAAAATAATAAATTCACACTTGAACTATTTATATTCAGGTTGAGAATTAATAAACCATATCCAATCCATTTACTTTATATGAATCAATATCCAACTCGCCAACTCAAATAGAGCTTCACACATGTGTCTTATATCGTAAGAAATAAAATTAAATGGGGTTAAGAAGCGAGAACCCAGAATTAGCTATTTAAACAAACATAGAAAGAAAAAAATTAAGATGGGTAAAGACATGCTAAAATTCTAAACACAAATGCAATATTTGCTCCACTTTTTTATTTATTTTATTTTATTTGATCTTTTTGGCCCTTTGACAATGAATTTCTCCACTGCTCCTAGATCTAGGTTTATGACCCTGACCTAATTATGATGACTACCGTATACTCAAGCCAAAACCAAACCAAAGTTATAGTATTCAAGTAGCAAACGGTTGAAGTGTGACATGATCATATAAAACTCTTATCCAAACCCATTTATTTTGAATGGATTTAGAGAGATTGATGGGTGTAAGTCAAATATTGTAACATTAAGTTTACATAATCCTATTCTTTTTTGAGTGAAAGGGTGATAGATGTACCTGCACTGCAATTACTTATGTATAGATTTTTTTAAAATGCACTATCCAAATATCACATTTAGAATCTCTGAGTGCTACACAGTGCTTTGACCACTAGATCATGCTCTAGTTCATAGTGCATAATGATATTCTCAAGAGAACGTTACTTGATCTAAAATAGGATAAATGCAAAGACTATATTAGGTGTTTTAGCTCACTTCAAATCCAACGGTGAAATGAGGACTATTTTGTGGACAATGATGAAGGCTTTTGTGCAGCTTATTGGTGCAATTACCATAAATTCATGTCATCCATGATAATAATAAAAATGTACATTAATATTTCCCCATATATATACTTATTGTTGTTGGTACCCCCCAAAAAAAGGAATAATGTTTAGTGCATTTGTATTTAGTATGCTTTGTTCCTATATCTTTTCGATTTAATATGATGCATTCTTGTATTCCAGGTTGATGCATAATTTTACCTTTTTTTTTTTTTTCTTTCTTTCTTTAAGAAATACAGCGGAGTTGCTACCACTAGGATTGGAATCTTGTGATCTCTCCTAGGGTGCAAAAGATAATCATTATCTTTGTGAGGTTCTGTTAAATTTTAATGTTGGCAACCATATTAAAAAAAAAACCTTGATATATGATCCTTTGCACACCAATTCCAATAAAATGCCTTACCTTTATCTCCTACTGCCCTAACAGCATTGCCTTCACTGCCCTTCTTGTACACCATCACCAAGCAAAGCAGCTGAGATCCTCTTGCTTCCAATTGTGGAGCATAGCAAAATGGAAAATGACAGATCATTTTCTGTCCTTTGAATTGGCACCTAAAGAGTGTCCCTTTGGCCCTAAAGTCACATTCTCTGCACATTATAGTACTTTGTTACTGTTTGGCAAAGATGTTAGCAAGTGGCATCTAGCTGGAATAGCCACATCCTATAACATGTATGTAACCCTAACACTCATGTAGTCTACCAAATTTAACTATGCTCCAATAGTTTCATCTCTCATTATTGGCATGGGGTTCAACATTTGATTTTTGGATTGTTTTCTCAAGCATTTGACTGAGTACTTTCCATCACTTCTAGCAAATAGCTGATGGTGCATCATCATTATGTTCTGAAAAAAAAAGGAAAATATCCATATAATAGCATCACAAACGAAGATTATTAAAGAAATTCTAGATCTCAAAGCTTAAAATTTGTATCCTTTTAAATTTTTTAGCACTTGGTTATGTCAAATAGGTCATTATAATATTATTTATAAATTTTACTATTTTGTAGACCAAGCAATGATGATTATGATAATGATGAGAAAACTTTACAGATATTTATCACCACATGCATGAAGTTCCGTCTTTTGACCTTCTTCTTCCACTCAATCCAATTAGGAATAATGAGAGAACTAAGTAATTCAAGATCAAACAAAATTGATAGTAAAACAAAATTTACTGAAAATATAATAATAATCACTATAGTGGCAGCCTAGTAGCAAATGTCAAAATAAAATGATTCTGCGGTTGGTCACTGTTGGCGGCCGTAGAATGGAGAAAGTTGGAAATTATTTTCCGATAACTATGGTGGCACGGGTAGTGATGTACTCACCAATCAAATGAGAAATGGTTAAGCATTGGCACCATACATCGAACATTTCACTCATGAGACCGGGGTCTCATTAGAGGGATTGCTGTGCTGGTCTCTCCCCTTTTTTTCATCTTTTATACCAATATATATATATATATATAATAATCACCTGCTCATAAACTCCCACCTAGACACCTGCACACCAAACCCTTTGACCAGAAAAATATTAAAGAAATAAATAATAGAACCAATAAACACATGCCTATATCTCGGGATGGAAAGAAAATAGTGAAAAAGAAAGAGAAGAAGTAAGATAATATCTTATTTCTGTAGAGAGTGCAGGGAAATCAGCCGCATTTTGGAGTGGGTAGACCAAACTCAACAGCTCTTTTAGGATCTGAACTGGCCTCCTCTTTCCATTATGCTTGTAGAATCGTACCTCTAACTTCTACCTTTTGTTTCTATACCTTTTAATCTGGATATTTGTCTAGATTAGAAGCTTTTCCATCTCATATGAAAACATAACTATTAGACATGATATGCAATTTTATTTTAAAACACATATATTTAGGAGACTTGTTATTTATGCTTTTTTTTTTTCAAAAATCAAATATTCTACCATGCCAATAAAACTTTGAGCATTCAAGTACCTTGCTTATCATCATATGTTTTGATAGTCCTCCTGTATATGTTCAAACACCATAAGTCAAAAATTATGCATAGTATCACATAGATCAACCATTCAGATATCTTCATTGTACCAAGCCTCAACTAATCCTAAATTTGATTCAATTGCTCTTTCGTTAGAGTTTCAACTATCATCTTAGTCAGCTCATCACTCAATAAGCAAATTTCGATTGGGTTGTCTTAACTGGGTCGGATCATGTTAGTGTATTAAGTTGGACTTTGCTATATTAATCAAATTTAAATAAAAAGTTTGGGATGCTTTATTTAACTAACTTTTATCGAATTGAAGTTCATATATTCATAAATTTCAGTGAGATACTTACCTATAATTTAATAGGACTGAAGATGCAATTATATAAATATATAAGTAATCTATATAAAATATAAACTAATTAATTTATTATATATCAAGTTGGATCAGGTTAATTTGGGTTTGAGTTGGATTGGGATTAGGTTTAGATTGGGTTGAGATTTTTGAGCCCAAGGTCAATAAATGTTTACAAAACTTCAATCCAGCTCTACCAAATGAGCGAGTTAGATAGACAGGTTTGATGAAGACCAACCCAAGCTGCACCCTGAACAAAAATCATACAGCACGGGCACCGAAGAAAGGTATATGGGGTGGGCTTTAGATTTTACTATATTTCATATAATATCCATCTTAAATAAGGAACAAACTTCTCTTGGTATCATCAGTTCCATGATTTAACAAAAATATGATATTTTTTATTTCAAAAATAATTTTATCAATGTATACTATATGGTCAGATGATATATACTAAATAAATTAGCCATCAAATAATTAATACATATATTTAGATAAATCAAGACCAAATAAGTCTTACATTACGAGCCCTCAATTCAAAATAAAATTCTTGTTTGTTGAATAACCGTGATAATAAATTTTGATACTTATTTCCTTGTTTTAACCTTATAGTAAGCAAAGATTTTACCTGATTTCCTACAATACGCATCTTCAAATAAAAAGCATATTTTAGAAACTATATATCAATTTACTTGGAGATATGTATTGAACCATTATCGGTATGTATATCAAAAAAGTTTATGATATATATCAGACAATCGATAAATTTGTATCATCTGATCATAGAGTATGTACGGTTGAATATAGTATTACGAAAATTATGTTAATTTGCTTGAAGGTATATACTTTGTTGCTAAATGACTAAGTTGCTGAGTATATATTATTTGATCGTAAAATGTGTACTAATGAATGCAATGTTTAAGAAACTATATACTGATTTATCTAGGTATATATATTATCTCACTAGATGATTAATTTATTTAATTATATTATTTAGTCATATAGTATATACATATAAAAAGTATAATTTAAAAAAAAAAAGGGAAAAGACGTCGCATGCAATTTTTTTTTTGCTTTTTCGACCGGCTCCTTTAGTAAAAATAGGAGTGTGCATAATTTGATTTGAATCTATTTGGGATCAATTTTTAAATCAAATAAAATTACATTGATTTTCTAAAAATGAAATTGAACTGACCGCATAAAAAAATCTGGTTCAAGCTGAACCAAAAGATTGATTGGGTTCGGCTAGGTTCATTGGGTTTCATTATGGCTTCAAGCTCGATTGAACAAATTTGAATGTTTCAACCCGTCACCTCCTTGTACCTTCCCCAATCTCCAAAATACCCCACCTGTATCCCTCCACACGTACTTTTTTTTGCTTTTAAATATATTTACTTATAGTGATCGTTATTTCTGCTCCTTAGAAGGCTTATAGTGTGAATTAAAAAGTACTACAAAAATCCAAAAATGTCGAACCTTGCAAACTCTACTACTCCAGTTATATCATGTCAAAGATGTTAAGAAATACACAGCTGGACGTTTCCAACTAATATCTATGCCTGTACAGATTCAATTATGACAAGAATCACCTGATCAAGATCACAACATAAGAACCACCTTAACTACGAAAACAACTTAAAAGATCACAACTTTGTAAAAAGATGTACAACAATTCGCGATAATTATCAACATTATATATACTATACTACAATACAAGTCCTCGAAAGAAATAGTTGTATCTCCTTGGATGGATGGCCCATAAAATATTGCCAAACCCCCACCACCCACGCCCCCACCCCCAAAACCCCCATCTCCAATTATCTGCTTCTTTTTATTTGTTGAGGGTCCCAACATCTCCCATCCTCTACCATATTGAATCTCGAGAGCCCTCCCTCTCTCTCTGTTTGCTCTATTTTTCATGATATCCAGGTATCAAAATAGGAGAAAGAGATAGTCCATGCTTAATCTCAAGGTGGAAGAAGAAGCAAAGAAGATCATTAATAGTTATTTAAATATGCCTATGATTAAGAATAGTTCCATCGGAGGATAGGAGCTGATTAATGATATTGTTAGAATACCTTAAACTATAATCATATCTTCTAGAGAATACGGAAGAAGAAGCGAGTAGAGGCCAAAATGGAAGAGAGATGAAGCCTAAGACACTGGAGCCGGAGATGTTAAGATGGAATGGGAGGAGAGGAGGGCAGGATCGCACTAGATAGGTATTTCCTAATTTGGGGATAAGAGAGAGACGAGACTAGGATGGCTAGGATAAAATATAAACGAATCTATGACGGTTCACACACACACACACACATATATA
>KE505100.1:503131-518493 GCA_000441515.1 Elaeis oleifera
TTTTATCTTTCAAAATAATATTTTATTCTTGTAGAATTCTTAATCTTCTTAAAATAACCTCCAAATTTCATCTTCAACTTGAAAAGCGGTTGCTCAATTTTAATAAACCTGGACATGGAATAAGCAACTATTCATGATAAATCATATGCAAAATAAAATTAATTTGATATAAAAATAAAATAAAATTATATCCAATAAAGAAGCAATAGATAAAAATTAATGTACTTGAATCACCCTTACTATGACATTAATTAATGTGTTAAATTTTTTCCATCTTGTTAAAATAACATACAATAGAAAAAATTAATTAAAATTTTACCTATATACCCTCCTAAATGTTAAAATTTGCATGAATACCCTTTCAAAATTAATATTTATTTGTATATCATCGTAAATTACTAATTACATATATATCCTTATAATATTTTTTTTGCATATATACCCATTAGAATATTTCAGTCATTTAATTTAAATTATTAATTTTTTAACGGCATTAGATGACGTGGGTATATATACAAAAATAAGAAAAAAAATATTAATGCAAATCAAGTATTTTATAAGGATATACGTGCCAATATCAATTTTGAAAGGGTATCCACGCAAATTTGGATGTTTAAAAGGGTATACGTACAAAATCTCTTTATTTATTAAATTTAAAGTCTCTCTTCTCACATAAGATGTCTTTTTAAGAATAAAATCATACGAACTCATGCGGATTTCGGGCTAGGGCCTATTGCATAAGTTTGGCTTGGCCGACCGCAACACTGATGGCTCATGCAAGTCCCCCCAATATACAGTATCTTCTCGGTAAAGATTCGAGTTGAAGGGCAAATTCATCCGAAGTGAGAGAGGTGATCAGTTGTTCAATCAGACAATCTTACCTTATTGGGCTTGGAGCCCCCTTTCTCACATCAGGCATCTTTTTCAAGAGCAAAGCCATACGGTCTCGTGCAGGTTCTGGGCCAGGGCCTACCTCACGTGGGTCAAGAGCCATAGCCTACCTCACATTGGCCAAAGTGGATAATATCTCATGTCAGATTGGATCTGAGAACCGATCTTATGAGCCTAGTTTAGCCAACCGCAACACTGGTGGCCTATGCAGGTCCCCCAATGTACAGTATCTCCTCGATAAAGGTCCGAGCTGAAGGATGAATTCATCCAGAGTAGGCTACGGTTCTCTGATTGGGAGGGCCACTGTTGTATCGGAAAACAGACTTAGTTCCACATCGGTTGTTCAATCAGACAACCTTGCCTTATTAAGTTTGGAGCCCTCTTCTCACGTGAGGTATTTTTTTTCAAAGGCAAAGCTGTATGATCTCGTATGGGTCTCGGGCCAGAGTCTACTCCATGCGAGTCAGGAGCCACGACCTATCTTACACTGATCAAAACAGATAATACCTCATGTTGGGTTGGATCCGAGATCCAACCTCGTGAGCCTGATTTGGCCGGCTGCAACAGCCTCATTGCCCCTTTATTTGTGTCTTTTTCAATTATTCTTTACCATAAGTTTTGAAGATGCAACATAAAAATTTGTTTACACTGTCATTTATTAGTTAAGATACATAATGCTGGTTAACATCTTCTGTTGTGTATGTTTGTATATATTCTTTAAATTAATAGACAATCAACTTCAACTTCAACTTCAACTTCAACTTCAACTTCAACTTCAGTTTTAAGGAATTCTGGAAATGTTGTCTAATTTCGTTGCTAGCCTTGAAAAATGCAGATTGGACTGCGAGTAAGCAAAATTTTGTTAGCTAAACTTACGATTCATTGTGATTACAGTGACCACAAAATATATATAACTATTTTGATTTTATATATATATTCAATTAATGAAACTTGAAGTTCAATATTTCATCAACTGTACTTGGCTCATAGAATTTGTTGATAGGCTAATCAAGTGTATTCATGTGCAAAGGCAAGATAATTCCACATCACCACTTTAGGGTTGTCTTTAAATACGATCAAAATAACAGATACACTGGAGAAGCATGTGAGGAGCAGCGGCAATGATATGCGTAGATCTCAGAGAGTAAGTTCATCCAAACAATTGTGATTAATGGAATGACAAGAAGCATGTTAGTGGTAGCTGCAATAATATGCATAGATCTTAGAGAGTAAGTTCATCCAAGCAATTGTGATTAATGGAATGACAAGAAGCATGTTAGTGGTAGCAGCAATAATATGCATAGATCTCAGAGAATAAGTTCATCCAAGCAATGGTGATTAATGGAATGACAAGAAGCATGTTAGTGGTAGGAGCAATAGTATGCATAGATCTCAAAGAGTAAGTTCATCCAAGTGATGTTGATTAAAGGAATGACAACACATAGATAACAACACAACAAGCATGGCTTTTGATGGGTATGTTTCTTAGATGGTAGAGGGTATGTTTTGGTGCAACAACAAGATTGCTCTATTATAACTTAGATGTTATGGGAGACAATGTATATCTAACTCCTCTTTAGATTTGGAAATGGTGTAAGCTTGGTATAGAAGATGCTCTTTTTTTCCTTCACTGAGATGGGAGATATGAAAATTAATGAAACCACATGCGAAGTCATGTGCTGATTGCGATCATTGACAAGAGAAGCATTTGATTTAAACACCAGGAGGCAAGGCATCATCCTACCAACAACTCAACCAAATTGTCATGGACTCTTGGCCGTATCCCCCAAGTCTTGCTTATCAGTTGTTAGTGGTTAGGAGACCCTACCGTTTGTACTATTTTCATCGTCATTATTATAGTTTTAATAACCATAGCTCCATGGACAGTAAGTAGAATATATTTGATAACTTTAACTACATGGAGAATTAAATTAGATTGGATACGAATCAAATATCAATATATTCATATCCATATTTATTTATTTGACGTATATAAATATAGTCACAGATATTAATTGGATGCAAAAATTTATATCCATATTTATTTTAAATAGATATGGAAACAAATAGAATACTAAAAATATAAATATAAATATAGATACAAATACAGATATAAGTCTGATAATTAAACTTAATAACCGCTAAATCAAAAGATATTATTAAGAATGATAAATTATATTACTAAAATGTTAATATAATTATATATTTTTCTTAAAAGTTAATGGATACTTGTCTATTCATATTCATATCATTTTTTTTTTTGATGGATATGTATGTGGATATGAATATTAGTTGGATTTTTATAATTTTATCGATATTTAAATAGATTTGAATACGAAATAGATCCAAATAATAATATTCTATCTATTTTCACCCTTAATTACATAGATTTGTAACTCATAGACTTTTAGCTTAATAAAAAGCAAATTGAGGATGTTTCTATACCTTCTTTTATTCTCATAAACAGTATATTCTCAAAAAATTAATACTTTCTATATATATTCAATCATTAAAATAAAGATTCAATTTAATTTCAAAAAATAGACACTAACTTGAGTGTAGTTCTTTATCGTCAACAACAAGCTACAATGTGAACCCTATTCCTCTCAATCATCTTGTGTGATCACTTCAAGCATCTTTGTATGCATATGCAACGCTAGTACTTTCTCACGTCACCTGCCAGTCTCCCTCATTTTTTCTATTCCTTCGATAAGCATATGAACTTGGCAAAGTACTTTCTCATGTCACCTATCAGTCTCCCAACGAAAATTAATTTCGATAATTTTGATCAAATTTAATAAAAATTTAATTTAAATAAAATTTAAAATTTATTTAAATTAATTTAATTATAATTAATATAAAATATAATTTTAAATAATAGATTTTAAAAATTTTTTTCAAAATTAATCAATCTGTTTGTCCAATATTTTGTAGGAAGTAAGTAATGAATCATCTTCTCAAGATATTTAATATTTATTTGAAAGTAAATGATTATTTTTAAAATTATATATGATTTATAAAATTATATTTTGAATGAAAAATGATTCTAAAATTTTACGATTTATTGATTATGCATATGTTCAGTAAAAATTATGATATATTACGATACAAAAGTGCTTTGATGTGAATCGGATTTATGCTCTCAGCCTAACTATATTTCAGTGGGCTCTATCAATGAAAATTATATGTTGATAATCAATGACTCTATTAATGAGGATTATACATTGGTATTCAGTGGATCCTATCAGTAGAGGTTGTGCATTGGTATTTAATGGACCCTACTAGTGGAGGTTGTGCACAAGCATTCAGTAGACCCCGCCAATGAGGGTTAAATATTGATCATAGTCATGGCTGTTGAGTTATGAATGTTTTAATTCGATTCAGATTTATGATTATATTGTATGTGAATATTTGAAAAAATTAGATTTATATTGAATTAGCATGAAATATATTTTATATTTATTTATGATATTATTTATGAATATTATATAATATCTAAAATATCTAGTTGAGATATTCATTACTTACTGGACTATCTAGCTCATTACCTCTCTCTTTATTTTTTTAAATTCAGATAATTAATTACAAGCTTGGACAATAATTTTGAGACAGAATTTTTAGAGACGAAATTTAGCATGGTCAATTTCATTGAACTTAGATTTATTTTTGTGTTATTTTTAGTGAAACTATATTGGATGTAAGACATTTGATTTAGTTATTTAAATTAAATTAAATAATAATTATTAAATTTTATTCTGCTGTTGCTTTGTAATATCGAGATAAGATGCTTTGCATGCTTATGGAGAGTTATTCATTAGTATGCAGCGGTTGCTATAATCCTTGACTTACGATCTCGAGTTGGGGATGTGACAATAAGTCGGATAACTAAACTTGACAACTACTGAATCAAAAGATATTATTAAGAATGATAAATTAAATTACTAGAATGTTAATATAATTATATATTTTTTTACAAGTTAATGGGTATTATATATAAGTAGAATCGGATATTCGAATACCGATCGGATAGTTGTCTATCCATATTCATATCCTTTTTCTTTGATGGATATGTATATGGATATGAATATTAATTGGATTCTCAAAATTATGTCCATATCCAAATAGATTCAAATATGAAAATAGATCCGGATGAATAATATCATATCTATTTTCACCTCTAACTATATAGATTTGCAACTCATTGACTTTTAACTTGATAAAAAGCAAATTGAGGATGTCCCTTTACCTTTCTTTATTCTCATGAGCAGTATATTCTCAAGAAATTAGTACTTTTTATGTATAATCAATCATTAAAAGTAGAGGATTAAGTTTAATTCCCAAAAAGTAGACACTAACTTGAGTGTAGTTCTTTATTGTCAACAAGAAGCTAGAATGCAAACCCTATTCCTCTCAATCATCTTGTGTTTGTAGTATCTTTATATGCAAATGCAACACTAGTGCTTTCTCATGTCACCTGTCAGTCTCCCTCTCATTTTTTCTGTTCCTCCAATAAGCATGTGAACTTGGAGAAGAGCTTGGTACAATCACCTGCTTGGGTGAAACGTCAATAGCGTTGTGTTATTATTGCCTGGTTAGAGGGATATGAAGTGGACAATGTTGAGAAGCCAGATGGAGATGGAAGTACATGAAAGTCAGTAAATGGTAGATTTGTGAAAGCCATCTCTAAAATCTATATCCATTGTGTTGAATTCGGTTCAACTCAATAGATTGAATGGATTAGATTGAATGTATATGTTCTTTTGCAGACGAACTTTTAACATTTATTTAATATATAAATACTCGTTGGTTTCAAATCCATTTGAATAGGGGTTCTTAATTTGTTGCACACTACTGTGGCAAGTGTTGAAAGAAACGCTAGGAACAAGTAGCTAAGAGCAAGAGGCTCTTCGAAATACCAGGGAAAGCGCTATCATTATTCATTGAAAGCTTTACATCATACTTCTAATGTCATACATGCTACATAATTGGAAGGATTCATGAGTGTTAAAAAAAAAAAAAAAATCAGGGATTCTATAAATGCGGATTCAGTATCCCAAGTGATTTATTTCATTGAGAAATTCTCATCTTCTAATTTTCTTAAAATTAATTTGATGGTGGTGTAAAAAACAGAGTTTAATTTGATAGCGCAAGTTTCGTTATTCGACACTTCAGATCTGTACTCATTGCAATAGGTTGTCCCACTCTCTTTGATACGGTGGTTTTGTTGGCTGAACTACAGACTGCTTGGGAGTGATTGGTACGTGTCAATATTATTTTATATATAAATTATATTATTTTTAAAAAATTAGAATTAAAATTTTAAATCTCGTGAAATAAAATTATGCCGACTTTTTTATGAAACAGAACGTGCCACTGTTCTGTTCTGTTCCGTTCCATCCCGGCTCTTGAAGTAGGAGATGTTCTAAGATATTTTGATTGGAATGCTGGGATATTAGTGGAATATCTTGTCTCGACACATAAGACGATATCCCATTTCGATATCCCACGGAATATCATGTTGGAATCGAAATTTTATTTAAAATAATTATTCTTTGGATCACCACGGAAGCATAGGATCAGAGATCGGCTCATTTATTGATGCTGGGTATTTGAAAACTCAAATCAAGTATTACTTCCTTATTTGTTGTATATGTTTTCAAAGAGAAATAGGACTGCTGGCTATAGCTTGCTGTATGGCGGACCATATAAACTAATTTTGTGGGAGACTAATTTGTTTACTATAAAGTTTTAAATATTCTAATATCTAATGCAAATAGATGTATTTATTCAAAAATTTTGTAAGACAGTTATTATGAGATTACTCCACTTCAATTTTTATCTTCGATCTTCATCTTCAGACATTGTCCTTCGTCCTTATCCAACGAGGACATCGGGCTCTTATTGACCTTATGGTCGGATCCAAGCCGACAACTCTCAAAGTCTTAGAAACATTAAATCATTATACGAGAAATATGGACCGGTGCTATCTTTCTTAAATTTCAAACAATTACGGCGAAATTTTGGACGATTACGATAGAATGTGGCATGCAAGTTAATACCACTTATTATCCACTATCGATGATAACATTATAGATAATGATTATCTATGATTGTTACTAATTATTAAGATAACGTATTTTTCTACTATAAAGGAAATATAAAAATTTTTGGATAAATTTTTTTGAGAATTCAAAAAGATATTTTTTGATTAATTTTTTTTACTGTTTCTAAAGCTCTTATTAATTTAATATCAAAAATTATCTATTAAATATTTTAATAATTAAATTTTCTTTCGGAGCCTAAAAGCATCTAATTATTCTTAGATTCTCACGGAGCACCCTCTCGAACGAGCGCCATCCACAGCTACTCCTTTCGGATCGGAGCCATGCCGCAACAACGGCCATTCTAATTAAAAAAAAAAAAAAAAGTCAAAAACTAGAAAGAAGCCGTCAAAACATCTAATGCGAGGAAACAAACAGGACCCCTTTCTAAACTCCACACCGTAGTTAAAAACTCATCAAACCAAAAGGGGTGGAGTCTGAGTCACGCAATAGGATTCGTCCTCTTCCGCTTACAACCTTTGCTATAAAGAACCCTCGCTTTTTCACTTCATGAAACCCGCACCCTGCTACTCTCTCTCTCTCTCTCTCTCTCTCATGCTCTTGTCCTTGCTATTTTTGTTGTGAAATATATAAAAAATGGAGCATGACTTCCCATAACTTAGCTCATTTTGATCCAAAGTAGCTAGTGACCTTGGAGGTGGAAGTGGGTGGTGTTTCAGGGGAATGGAGAAGCCGGACTTCATCAAATATGGAGTTCAGAAACTGCCCCCCGGTTTTAGATTCCACCCTACTGATGAGGAGCTTGTGGTACACTACCTCACTAGGAAGGCCTTTTCTTTCCCACTGCCTGCCACTGTCATTCCTGAGATTGATCTCGGCAAGTTCGATCCTTGGGATTTACCCGGTCAGTAGCAACTCTTCATAATCTTGGCACTTCTCAGTCTAATTTGGAAGCACCCACCACTCTTCCATAATACTGGAGTTCCATTTTGTGATCAAAATTGACAATATCTTGTAGTAGATGCTATATATCTATTTTGAGGCTAAACAAAATCTAAACTTTAGAGATAGATATGATATAGCATCAGTTTTGGTATCAGAGCTTTAATATTGTGGTGGAGTTCTTAAGGAGTTTTTTCAGTGTTTCAGTGAAATATTTAGCTAAGATGACAAGTTTGAAGACTTAGGACTGGAAAATTAGGATCTTTTCTTGATGGAGCATCATCATCATTCAAATATTTGTAGTATCTTTGCTTCAATTTATTTTCCCTCTGTTTGTGCTGATGATGTTCTTTAATGGATTCCAATCACAATTTAGGTGGAAGTGAGGAAGAGCGGTATTTTTCAACTTACGAGAAGCAAAATATTTGAATGGTAAAAGGTTCAAAAGAGCAACGATGTCTGGCTACTGGAAGGCCACAGGAAGGGATAAACCGATCATAGCCTCCCGGTGCAACCAGCTTGTGGGTGGAAGAAGGTTTTAGTCTTCTATAGGGGAAAGCCCCCACATGCATCCCCAACTGATTGGATCATGCATGAGTACCGCCTTGCTGCTACTGAAACCAGTGCCTTTGGCTTCTCCCAAAGAAAATTCTCAGCCCATGTAAGCTTTCCGTCATCATCATCATCTTCTTCTTCTAAGATAAGAAAGAAACAAACAATTTGTTTTGGAAGCAATTGTTTTGGATGTCTCCAATAATTCTTTGATAGCTTTCTTACGCTACAATGCCTTCGGTCATGCAGAGTTCCATGGCTCACACCAAAGAATGGGTGGTGTGCCGGATTTTTCGGAAGAGAAGAGCAACTAGGATGGATGCAGAGATCACACCATACTACAACTACAGCCGAATTCGAAGTAACATTGAGCACATAGATCCTGATGCTTCTGTATCTTCTTCTTCGTCTTCTTCAAGCTGTGTGACAGATCTTTCAGAGGATGGAGAGGAAGGTAGCAGCAATTGCATGGCTTCATCTCCAAATGGAAGAGAGGTGTAGAATGGTTTCTCCAGTGTATCAGAACTTTCGTTCAGAAAATCCAACTCGAATAACCTTGGTGCTGAACTCTAGCACTTGTAGCCTGTGAATCTCTTGTAATCGCTTTTTTCTAAACCGTTTTACTTTCTTTAAAAAAGAATTCATCTGAACGGTTTAGAATTAAGTGAAATCTGAGGAAAAACAAGCTCTTATTAGCACTTTATCATAGTTGAGAGCAGCTTCTTATCTCTCTTATTGCAAGTTCAGAGCAGGTCTTTATAGGCCTACATCACATAATGAATAAAGGGGTGGAGAAAGCAAAAGATAAAACTAAAGGTCAAGTGATTTTACAGGAAGAAAGAGGATCCAATGCAGTAAAAAGAAAGAGAAAGAGATCAGGGAAAGATAAGGCATATATCCATGTGGTTGAAGAAAGAAGATGCCTCTTGGGGCCAGATGAGGAATAAGAACTTGGTGAAGAAAAGCTTGTCATTGGCATCTGGGTCCCTTGATAGGTGCCCATCTTGGCCAACGACATCAACACTAGATTTTCTTGATATGGTAGAGGAAAAAACCACACCAAAACAAAGACTTGCAGCATTAGATTTGATTAGTTTCGGATTGCTACTCTGACTGAGTGCATTGGCCACCACATAGACCATTATTTCTTGCTCCCCGAGGTCTTTAACTACAGCCACAAAAAGTGACTATCTAAATAACATAAGATAACCTTATTGATGCCACAAACAGGAATTTATGTCACTAACATAAGCATACTTCTACTTTTCTTTCTTTTCTTTTCTTTTTTTTAAAAAAAAAGAAAGATAAGGGAGTAATCACAAATCATCTGAAAATGTTTCCTCCATGCTGGTGAACTTTTTCTTTTCCACATGCCTGTCTATTGTTGTGCATGCTCTTCATTGAGTAACCAGGAAGTATGCTATCACAAATTTAACCATGATTAAGATGTTCTGAAAGGTTGAAAGAAACATAACTATGTGCAACTTTCAGACAATTGCCTTCGTTTGTTATCCTAATGTCTCGAGCTAAACAAATTGTTTGAGAGCAAACTGTGTCGGGAATGCTTGAATTGTTTGATTGGAGCACAAAGATGATCAATGGAGGAGCTTCAGAGCTTGCAATGTCATGCCATTTCCAAGCAAGTTGGCATAGGCATTGGCATAACAATGACCATAACCCTTACTGAAGGAATTACTGCTATTTCATCATGACTTCTTATACAAGATCATATCTTCCAGCAGGTGAGATGTAGGAAGATTCTTTTTTGGACTTCGAAACAGTTCAGTCTTCACTTCACTTTTTCTTCATTTTCTAATGATTTGTAAGTAATGTAGGAAAAAACTAAATAAGATTCAAAGATCAAGCTGTGGGTTCCAGGTGAACTGTAGTAAAGCACTATAGGTCACATCTTCCAATGCCAACTCAAGCAATAGAACATGTCCTCTTGTTGGCCATAATATAGTCACAAAGTTCGATACATTTCTATCTATCATTGTCTTTGATCTTAACAAAGGCAAGCTTCCAAGGAGGTCATCCTCTTATAAATCAAGAAATTTGCCAAGTTATAGCAATCTTGCAAAGTGAATAAAATCCTTACTGATTTCTTACCAATGTAAAATGTGTCCATTTCGATAATTATCAACCTTCAAATCATTGTCTGTGAGATAAATTTTCCATAATAGCTTACAATAAGTGTTCTGGGACTTGTGTACAAAATGTGAAATAGATAAATTAGAGAATTTTTGTTAACTCAGTTCAATTATGTCTCAGATCTTGGCAAAATAATTATATCACAACCAACAACAGTTATCCTAGTTATCCGGGATTGCTTATAGACCGCCTTCTTTTGTCATTAATTCTATCAAAGGGCTACAAGGAATTCAATTTGATAACTGACAGCAAAATCAACTACGGAATTGCTTCATAGTTTAAGCCAGTTTTGCTATTATCATTTATCAGCCAAGCATCAACTTCCATCAACTGTATCAGGTTTTGGACTGGAATCAATTGTCTTGTGACTTTAAATCTAGATGGTCCTGAATGGACTAACCTATAGAATCTTTCTACTTTATTGCAATCAATTGCATAAGAACAATCAGGGTAATGATTTCAACAACACATGATAAGGGACTTCAATGATAGAGGACACCTGCTACCAGATTTACAATTAGTAGGATTTCTTTTGGAATGGTTGCGACAGATACTTCAAACAAGTTGGAAGGTTTTCAAATTGCAATGTAGAGGATGGAGCTACATCATGATCCTTCCAACAAATTTCTACAATATCAAACCTAATTGATATGACAATCACCAGTTTTCAGAACTGTGGAGGATGGAAGAACATGGGATATGGATGAATTAAACTAATCTCCAAAAAAAAAAAAAAAAAAGTTCCTATAAGGTAAAGGCACATGAACTTTAGAAAACATTAAAAAATCATGTCATTGATGTAATGGGCATCATCTTACTCACCAAACTTACCCACTGGAAGGCAAAGCTGCAAGGTAGTACAGAACAGAATAATTAGCTATATGCTTCTGCTTTTCCACATTAATCTTTTCAAACTTTTATATATGTATTCTTTTTAACTAACTCATTATTTCTTGTTTAATATTCAGGACACAGCATAAGCAAATCATAGCAATTGAATTATCAAATCTTAGACCTGACAAACCTAGATCATGCAAGAAATATGAATAATGAATTACAGCCTCGAAAATCAAACAAAACAATCAAAATCATAAAGCAGACATATTGTTCCAAATATAGATGTACCAACATACTCTGCATGCAAATCAAGGAGATCTTAAATGTTGGATTCTCTCAAAAATAATTGAAGCAGTTTATGATTTTGTAGCTTATATCTTCGACAAGATTTTTTTTTGGTTTTCTTTTCTTTTTTTTTACCCCTCAGATCTCCTAAAGATGATAGCCATGACAAATATAATTATATACAATACCAACTAGTTTAGACTTCACTAACATATCCTTGAAGCAGGTGGATTTGGCACCATAATGGCTATATAACTGTTACAACCCGGGAGCTGAAATTGTGAAGGCTAAAATATATGACCAAGATCTTACGTGCTTGCCAGGAGATGCTGCTAAAACAACTACCGACCAGCGTGCCTTGTGAATCTGGGATTTGGGATCGGTCTTCCAACTAAAGGTTTGGAGGCCACTCACGGCACCACCTCTGCTTGCCTTTTCCATAGTTTAAGAAAGGTTTCTGCTCTCTGTGTCCCACCACCCAGAAGTCCATGGATTATGGAGGACTGAGTTGGTTCCTTTGTCACTGATGGTGTCAGCTTGCCGTCATCGTAGGCTGCCCATTGTTCAGAGCCTGAAGATACTCCTTCCAACTACCAACTGGTGAGGGAATTTGAGGAGAGCAAGAAAGCAATGCATCATATGTATATCAATAATCTAGTTTTGAAAGAAGTGGAGTGGAAGTTGGTTTGATCACAAAGAAAATGGTGGTCATTGTGGGCCAAGATAAGTCATCTTGTGCCAACTTGGACAGTACAAGACATACCAAACCGACACACAATATAGAGGACGTACCGACACTTGGTATACTGAATCAGTCTCTGTACTAAATGTACCGGCATAGTAACAAAATGGCACCGGCACTGGCCGATATCGTGATGTCATGACTTGCTGTGGACTTTGGAGGAGTGTGGGGACGCTGCATGTGAGTAGCTCATGCAGCTTTATAAGTAGGGAAGGCTTTCCATGGAATTCAACCATCAAGGAATAGGTGGAGTGGAAGAACAAACTTGGACTAAGCCAAGCGCCAATTGGAACCATTGAAAGGGATTGCTTTGGAAAGAATCCAAAGCCTAGCAGGCTTTGGACTGCTCAGTTCAATTATTGAAAGCTATGCTTTATTGTAATTTGAAGATATTGAACCAAGAAGAGGGACACATGAGTAGTTGTAGGTTTTACTTTGATTAATAATTTCATGGGCCATTTGTTGCTAGACAGTCTTAAACCTGCATATAATATTCTCAAAAAAAAAAAAGTAATAATTAGACTCTTGGGAGAATGGAAAGAATATCATCAACAGCTTTCTGTTCACCAAATCTATATTATCATAGTAGGAAGAAAAAGAAACAGAAAAGAAAAAAATTACTCCGAAGGAATTCCTGCTGGCCAGTAAATGTTTACAAATAACTTCACTTCTGACCTTGTGTTGCACTACAATTTGAATTACTGCATATATTCAAATCGTAAGAAATCTCCATCAAGAGTAGGGGACTTAAGAACGTAACTAAAAAATATGTTTTTTTTTTCTTTCTGAGAAAGATTTGGGGAAACAGAAACCACTTTCATAGTTTCATTAACAGAATGAAAGTTAAAATGCTAAAAAACAGGCTTGTTATTCTGAGACTGAAATTACTGGAACATGATTTCTAATTATATCTAACTAAAACTTGAATGCGCCGCAGATAAAAGATGTCCAAATTCTCGACACAAAAGTTTGCAATTCATCGTAATATATGCATGCATGTACATGAATCCTCATATGTTTTACATTTTGGAAACATTAAATGTTTCCTGTCTTGTTTGCAATGAGTGTGTATATTGAGCACCATCAATTGATTAAAGCATTATTTGAGGATGCCAACAGGCTGAGTTGGTAAGATCACTGAATGTTGTATGTCAATGACTTGGGTTAAATCCCATTGGTTTCCTCCCATCCCAGATTTCAGCAAATAAATAAACAAATAAGAACTATGCAAGTCAAATACTTGGGAGAACACCTCCAGAAGCTCAAAGACAAAACATTCATGGAATGGAATTGTGAGAGAAGGATGCAATTACTGGGCCCAATAGCTATTATTCATAGATGCATGTAGAAGTTTCCCTTTGTACTCAAGGAAATTTATCCTCATTATTTCAGTAAATAATTCTTCTGCTCTTTTATTTTGATCAATCGTCTCTGAACTCAAGAGTCATTATGGTAAGTATATCCAATTTATCCATTTTCCAACCTCTAAAAGTGTTCTCAAGGGACTTATTTTGATGATCTGTACGCTTCAAATTCCAGAGAACAGAGTTATAAGTTGTTGTTTGAGTTAAAGATACAACAATCCCTCCAAAAAGTACTATTCTGCATGGTAAAAGTAGCTTTTCCTTTTGTTTTTCTTTCCTTGCTATGAAAGAACCACCAGTCATCACAAGTAGTAAATATGTAACTGGGCACACTCTAATTTACTTGGGCTTATTTCTTTGTGGTCAAGTATTAATTTAAACTCCTTGGACTTTTGCACTTTAGATCAAAATAGAATACTGCATACTTCTAAAACTCAATTCTTTGATATCTTAAATTCATTGTCTTCAGTTAACACCAACTAATTAGCATTGAAGAAGTAATATCTCATTGTCACTTATTTTGTTTTGTGATTTATAACTGCAATATCAGATGTCATAGGACAAAGCCAATGTTGCACATAAATATGCAAGAATTCACAAATATGAGCCATAAATAGATTATATTTAAGATTGAAGATCAATGCTTGTCGTGAACCATCGACTTCAGAATAATACATTTATTTGTGCTCTTCTGGTTTTGTAAATTATTTAAGTATGAATACATGAAATCCAATGTATAACTAGAGACTAGGTTAGGTAGCTACGAGCTAGCAAAATGTAACTTCTTTTCATCAGCAAAAAATAAGTGAAGGACGTAGAAATCAAAGATAGCCATTTTATATATAAGTAATAACATTTAATGGCAAAGGCAATGTAAAAAAGAGTGAATCTACTAAGGACAAAGCTTGGCCAAGCGTATTATATAATCAGCAAGCATCTTCACATTCTCATAGATGCCCACCATAATGGCAACAGCTTTATTTATAATTTAAAGAGATCAAAACAGCCACACGTTATGCGTTCCGGTTATGTGAAAGAAAGCTCGAGAGATGCAGGAAAAGGAGGAGAAACATAAAAAAAATAAGTGGAGAAGATCTTTTTCATTCTTTTTCACTATGATATGTACATCCATATATAGAGATGAAGAAGAGAGAAACAAGCAGGAAATTGGAGAGATCACGGTATCAATCACGTGATCCTCCCAATTCAAAAACATGCCATAGTAAAATATTTAGACAATGGACATTCCTAATATTCTGTAACATGCCATTGTAAAATATTCTAGACAATGTACATTCCTAATATTCTGTATATTCCTGATATAGGAATGTACATTCCTAATAGTCCCCTCAAGTTGGCGCATGGAGATTTCGAATGCCCAACTTGCATAGAATCTCTTGAAACTGATCACAGCCGAGAGCTTTGGTAAAGATATCTGCAAGCTGACAATGTGTAGGAACATATCGTGTAGCAATGTCTTGAGATTGCAGTCGCTCTCTGACAAAATGACAATCAATTTCTATGTGTTTGGTCCGT
>KE505100.1:537860-555598 GCA_000441515.1 Elaeis oleifera
TATATATATATATATATATATATATATATATATATATAACTCCTTTAATAATAAGATAACTTTATCAAAATATAGCCAATATTTTTTCTACCGAAGCCGGATTTTCTTCTCAAGCTCAGTGATCATGGTCTTCGGCTAATATAATAACTTTTTTGATAAATATAGATCAACTCTCAAAAATCAACGAGAAGGAGAAGAAGGTGGTTCATGAAAGTGACGATGGCACTAACTTTGAGGTATTTTTATGATAATTATATCAAATATTTATAAAAAAAATTAATTAGCTATTGTGTTTCCATATGATAATACAGGATTTGGAGGTCAAACCACTGAAGAAGGACAAAGGAAAGAAATTGAAAGCTTTAACGAAAGCGCCTAGCCGTATGTATAGCTTGCTCAACATCCGAAATTGCTACAACAACCATTCTTCGACCATCGGCTAGGATAGCACCAGCCTTCTAGGCTGCCTTGTAAATCGATCGTATACAACAGTTCCTTCTTTAGTTTCAAACACATCTATACTTACATTAAATATGGGTGTATATTTCTACTTATTTACACATGTATTTGTACTACTAATTGTCACAGTTGCTGCAAAAATGTTCTTGGAAACAGGATCGGTGGCTTGATCTAACTTCTATCAGTTCATATGGGCAAGTTGTTCAAGTAAATTTCTTCTTTTGTTTATCAGGATGTATCTTATCATTGACTGGTATTGATTTAATTGATGGTAATATAAGTAGAAAAGGGATGCCATGGTACAACAAACGTTACATTGATACTAGAACAAATCTAGAGAGAATGAAAGAACAAAGCGCACAAGATTGTGCCCCAATCACCCAACCAAAAAACACAAGAAATGAGATAAACTCAGAACCCTCAGAAACTTGCAATCCAATGCAGTAAGAGAAGTAACAAGAGTGGCCAAGGCTGGTCCCATCCATTGTCCCAACCAATATCTTGCTCATTGAGAAAGAGAAACTCCAATGACGGAGTAATCTCATCATCCCCTTTAAAACTTTCCCTGCATCCCAAATTCTTCTATGGGGTAGCTTTCACGTTAGATTCAGACTCTTCTTTACGCTCTGGGACGTCCTCCCCCTTTTTCACTCCTTTATCTTCAAGAATACAAAAACCGGTTGGTGTACAGAATCATGAGGCGTCTTAGGCTTGGATGGGCATGGAGGAGGAGCTCTGTGAGTCCCATTCTGGTTAGAATCTGGACATGTATTTGGTTAATTTCTTTGGGGTGGCTTTGGATGGGATTTTATGGAGAGGAGTAAAGTTTCTTTTCCTCTGGCATTGGGCATTTGGACGGCAACAGGTTGCTATTCTCCATGGCTACTTTTTGGGGTTCAGGGCTCTGCATTTCTCTCTCTCTCCGTATACTTGTTTTCTTTTCTCCATATACTTGTTTTTCGCTGGCGAAAGGTGTGGAAAAGAGATCTTGATTTGAATTTAAATAGCACGATATGGATTTTTTGGACCGTAACACAAGGAGACTTCCAGCACAACAGCCCTCCAGCACAACGGTCGAATTTGGGAATGCATCTGTGTTAAATTATGGAACCTTCTGGAAGCAAGAGAAATTCTTTGTGCACCACAGGCGGCGTAGAAAATCCGACACAGAATGCACCATCTCATCCGATTGATCTAGATAGTCATTATTTTTAATGCATATTTAATACCTGCAGATCGATTTTTTATTAAAAATTTTATATGATGAAATATTCTATCTTTAAAAAAAATTATGACATCCTGTGACGTAATATAGCTTACATTGTCATCATATAGTTTAAGATATTATAATATGAGATAGGTATTTTATTCAATCATTTTTTAACGCGTATTTAATGCCTGCAAGGCAATTTTTTCATTTGAAAATTTTGAACGATGAAAATGCCTATGTTTTTAGAAAAAATTATGACATCCTGTACATATTATAGATGCAGGATGTCATAATATGGACATGAAATATCATAATTTTTCAAAGACAGGGATATTTCATCATACAAATTTTAATAAAAAATTGACTTGCAGGCACTAAATGCGTATTGAAAAGTGGTAACTACGTGATCCAATCGGACGAGACGGTGCACTCCACATTAGATTTTCTACACCACGCACGATGCACAAAGAATTTCACCTAGAAGCAATGAATATTGGGTTCGAGATACAATGATCAAAGCCCATATTGGTCCAAGCCCTGCTGGCATGCAATTAGAGTAAATCTTTTTGCACCGCATGTGGTGCAATAGAGACACATCGCCCAATAATATTGGGGCACATAGTATATTTAGATGGGACAGATATTTAATGTCGCTCAATTTTTTTCTCTAATTTTCAATGATGAAAATATCTTTTGTCCATATAACAATGAAAGAACGATATTATTATTTTCTGATCTTTGTATGATTTCTTATGAATATATATGATATCCTAAACGACATATATGACTTTTTATATCTGTATGATATCTTAAACAATATATATGATATTTCGAACAATATATATAATTTTTTAATGTATTATATGATTTTCTATGAATATATATGATAATCTAAACAATATATATGACTTTCTATGAATGTATATGATATCTTGAATAATATATATAACTTTCTAACGTCTTATATGATTTTCTATAAATATATATAACATCTTGAATAATATATATAATTTTTAACATCTTATATAATTTTTATGAATATATATAACATACTGAATAATATATATATGACTTCTTAACACCTATATGACTTTCTGTGAATATATATGACATCCTGAACAATATATATAACTTTTTAATGCTTTATATGATCAACAGAAAGTTATATATGGTATTAAAAGTAATATATATAGTTTAGGATATTATATATATGCACAGAAAGTCATATATATTATTTAGAATGTCATATATTTTTACAGAAAGTCATATAAGATATTAGAAAGTCATATATTTGTTTAGGATGTCATATATATTCAATAAAAATCATATATATTATTCAGGATGTCATAGATATTCATAGAAAGTCATATAAGGTATTAAAAAGTCATATATATTATTTGGGATGTCATATATATTCATAGGAAGTCATATATACTGTTTAAGATGTCATATATATTTATAGGAAGTCATACAAGGAATCAGAAAGCCATATATTATTTCAGATATTATAAATATACAGAAAGTTATATATATGGTTCAGGATGTCGTATATATTTACGAAAATCATACAAGATATTAGGAAGTAATAATACTGTTGCTTCTTTTGTCTAATTTTTTCTTTAATTTCAATGATAAAAATTCTTTTTGTCCATATAACAATGAAAGAACGATATTATTATTTTCTGATGCTTTGTATGATTTCTTATGAATATATATGATATCCTGAACGGCATATATAACTTTTTATATTTTATGACATCTTAAATAATATATATGACATCCTGAATAATATATATAACTTTCTAACGTATTATATGATTTTCTATGAATATATATGATAATCTAAACAATATATATGACTTTCTATGAATGTATATGACATCTTGAATAATATATATAACTTTCTAACGTCTTATATAATTTTTATGAATATATATAATATCTTGAATAATATATATAATTTTTAATATCTTATATGATTTTCTATGAATATATATGACATACTGAATAATATATATGACTTTCTAACACCTATATGACTTTCTGTGAATATATATGACATCCTGAACAATATATATAACTTTCTAATACTTTATATGTTCAACAGAAAGTTATGTATGGTATTAGAAGTAATATATATGATTTAGGATATTGTATATATTCACAGAAACTCATATATATTATTTAGAATGTCATATATATTTATAGAAAGTCATATAAATATTAAAAGTCATATATTTGTTTAGGATGTCATATATATTCATAAAAGTCATATATATTATTCAGGATGTCATAGATATTCACAGAAAGTCATATAAGATATTAGAAAGCCATATATATTATTTGGGATGTCATATATATTCATAAGAAGTTATATATACTATTTAAGATGTCATATATATTTATAGAAAGTCATATAAGAAATCAGAAAGTCATATATATTATTCAAGATATTATAAATATACAGAAAGTCATATATATGGTTCAAGATGTCGTATATATTTACGAAAAGTCATACAAGATATTAGGAAGTAATAATACTGTTGCTTCTTTGTTCTTCAGAGGAAAGGGCATTTTCATCATCTGAAAATTGATTAAAAAAAAATTGAACAGCATTAAATATCTGTCCCATCATTAAGTATGCTACGTGCTTCAAGTTAATTAGGTGGTGTGCTCCATATCAATGTTATTACACTGCATATGGTGTACAGAGACTTTCTCTTGCAATTAATCCAACTTGTTTGCCTGTCCCCTTGTGGAACTATGGTGGACCAACTCTAATTTACCCCAAACAAATCTTAAATCTATTCTAATGAAGTAGTTATGAGCCAATATTTAACATGTTTCGTTGAAATTAACATAAGAAGGAATGCCATTGTATTACAAATTAAATGTTTACAAGATCCTATGAAGTACCAGTATGTCTCCAGCATGATATCTCTATGGTTGTGCCTTATCTACTCCTTGTCTTCCCAGGCCATTATGTTTAGGTGATAGGAATTAAGAGGTAGGAATAGGTATTAAATTCCCATCCAGTCTATTTCCATGTTTAATACTTATTTGGATATGGCAATGCTCATTCTCATAGATATTCGATTCCCATAAAATAGGATAGAACCATGTCCAAAGGATGGCCTAGACGTCCTTTTCCTTAGTGCTACACATGCACCTAAATAACAATAGAAAGATTGTTTAATTATATGATCAACATAAATTATTTATAAAAGTATATTATTATAATTTATTATCTATTAGATAATAAATACATATTGTTTATTCATAGTATTTAGTATATTGATATTATGCTATTATTGTATTATGAATATATTTGTTTTATATAATTCATTATATAATAATATATTATATTCCATAATATATTATTAATGATATTATTATCATATCAGAATATATTCAATATTATATATTCAGTTATATACCTATAACTTTATATTATTAGAACTACTATATTCTTAAATAGATTTTATAATACTATGATATTGTATTTATATTGTTTGATTATTTATTATATATCTGATATTTGCCTTAAAATTAGTCATGCTCATGGTAATAATATAAATATCATTATTAATACCAACAGCACAATATTATCTAAGGTTGTATTAATTTAGTCATTTTAATTATATAATATTATAATATAATATTAATTATTTCATAAAATAATGCATATATTATTATATTAATAATATATTTAAAATTGAAATATACATGTTTAGGTCAAGGGATCAAAACAAATGAAAGCCATAAGATCCTTGCTAGTTAGGTTTGGTCATAACAATTAAATTGAATATGGGAGCATAAGCTGAAAGAATAAGACTTGGCCCTGACCAACGAAGACATATGCAAGCATAGACCAAAGGATACTAGATTTATTTTGAAAAGGATTTGGCTTGCATTTATGACATATATGAAGCATGTGGAATTGTCAGGGAGAATTTCCAAAACTGCTAAACACCATGACAATAGTTACAAAAGTTGGCAGTTACTTATATAGTTGTTATGTATATAAATAAGTGGATATACTCTGAGTAGAAATACCTTCAATGCATCAATGAATCCAATTTATCTTTAATTATCTTTATCTTTACATTTTCTCACATATAGTTTATCAAGAGGACTTTATGTGGTAATAGTGGATTGCTTCAATCATAACCCCAGCTATACCCTATTCCAATCTATCTATCTTTTCGAACAAACGGTGATGACAACAAAATTCTTAAAAGTCAAGGTACCTGGACTCATGCTATTCTCATCATCATTCTTCGGTAATCCTATTTTCAAATGACCTAATGCCAGTTGTCATAGGATAAGTATTTATCTAATCTAAACATCCATGCGGCATCCCAATATGCCACACATCAAGGCCAGCCTTCTCGAGTCCTTCTTTGGATATAAATATAAGTGAGCAGCAGTTCAGCTACATAGCCAAGCATACATCTCATGCCCCTACATGGTGACTCTGTTGAACTAAACATATGTGACACTCCTGAGTGCCCAGAAGCAACCCGACACCTCAGGTTAACTACAATGCTCATGTCATCCTCCATGCTATAATATAGACTCTTTTCAAGAGTGCTCCATAGCTCAGCACCTTCATACCAACTCTATGACTTTGCTCTCAAGTCAAGTATTGCTCATTCAAGGTGCCCTAACTCTCGAAGTACTTCAATGCTATGATAAACCACTATGCGATTGATCTTCAAGCCACCATGCTATCCTTCAAGAATATATACACAAATCAACCCATATGACATAACCATGCAGCACCACTACCATGCATGAGGTTCGAACAAATACATCTCTAATATCTCTCGACAAGCTGTCGAGCCGATCCGCCCTATAGCCCCTCAAAGTTATGCATGTCCAAGCCTTCCCAGATTTTCTATCTAAGCTCACCCACAAGCTCTTATGCCACGATCTCAGTCTTGCATTCTTAATATGCCTTTCCATCAATGGCGACATGGCTTGGTCATACATTATTGTGCACCATCATGGTCCTGAAGGTCCATTGCTATTCCACCCAGTATTCCATGGCCAGGGCCTACTTTTGCATTGCCATGATATCGGCACCAATTTGTCCATCAAGTAAATATATCCGATCGACTAATCCTTGCATCCAGTTGTCATCTCATTAATACAATTCTTTGGTTGTGCTTAATCCTTAGCCCCGGCACCAAGGCATATACTCTGACTGATATTCCATAAACCACACTGATTCTCTATGGTTGACTAGCTCTCATGGATCCCCGCAAGACATTATCTTGCAATGCTTATGAGACTTGCTTGTCAAGATAGACCAAACTCTTATCCAACTAGTTCACTATCATCTCTTTGCTCCATTATAGAGATCAAGAACACAAAGTAGCTTGGATAATTCTTAAGGATCAACCTCTCAAAATTCCCTTTCCGCACAATATGGCGAGCTTGTCCAACCAACATTGTTTAGAATGCCTCAATACAAAATCATTCGAGCAAGGCACCACTTTACCTCGTAATCGTGCCATAGCAGACCCATGTCCTACAAACCTAGGGGAGTCGGGAATACAACCAAAGCTCCACGATCCTCCTCATATCAAAGGAATCTTAAAGTATCCATATATGTCTTGGTGATCCACCGCCATGTCAAATATCATACTTTCCGAGCACCCTGATGTAATGCCATGGCTATGCCGCACCTTCGCTAACTATTACTCTCCTCGATACCCCAATGAGGCATCCACCCAAACTCTACCTTAGGGTTTCAAAATATTAAAAGCATTATAAATTTTGGCCCATACCAAACCCTCCATGGCACCATGCCATGCTTATGCCAGCAACCCCTGCGACACTTTTGTGGCTAAGTTCGTAGCACAGTGGTACACTAATACATCTATGACAAACTTATTATTAGCTTATAATCCAAACAAATTTTCTAACATACTCAGTGAGACTTTATTGTACAACTCTATCATACCTTTGTGCCTGGATATTAAAGAAACCATTGCAAGTAAAGTGGTCACCATGCTAAATGAAGCAATACTTGGAATCTTCATTTTCAGTGGTGGAAAAGGTTGAAATATTTTTTTTCCATTATTAAGAGTTAGTATTATGCACTACAATATGGTCCAGTGCATACTATAGCTAAATCGATCGATCTTACTTTTTGTTGGGTCAATCGGCTTATCGATTTTCATAACATAAAAATATTGTGATCCTCAACTATGACATTCATTTCTGACCTATCTAAAGGACAAGACTAAAGATAGCTCTATAAACTCTTCGAGATCTATAGACCAAGCTAATCAGAAAGAGATCCTATAACTGAATGTAGGATTAAGATAGATCGAATAAGTATTCACCAATGACTTGGTTGGCATTAGGCCAGAAATTGAACCTAAGGGAAGTCATGGCTATCTTGATATGTAGATAGTCGTTGAAAGAAAGTTAAAAACTACATCAATGTAATTGTCCATCATTAAAATTGATCATCCCTTAGCAATAATGGCTGGAGGACAACCTCCCTGTTGAGTACCACTATCTCTTCTTCATTAGTAACCATACACACTCAATCTATAAACTGGGGAGCAATCGGTTAACATCTACTCGCCTATATTCCTTTGAGAATTAAAGGATTTTATTAAGCACATTTCCCTCCAAATCAATCACATCAACCATATTGACAAGTTAGAGGGTGGGCAAAATAATGGGTCTTACCTCAACCAGATCCTCCATGGTTGCTACATGCTGCTGCAGTTTGAGTCTATTTGTTCTTCATGTCCTATCCAAGCACACCAAAGTACTTGTTAGTTGACAAAAATGATGACAAGTCTAATGACAAGGGATAGATAGATGTTCGGGTATGCCATCGGTATCAGGATAGCCAAAAAAAGATAATCAAAGGGAAGATACAAGAGTAGTATGGGTCTAGATATCTTGAGCTTCAAAGATTTTCACTATCATCATCTCACCATTCAAAGAAGATGGGTTAGGATAGGGTATAGTCTTAGATATGGTAGGTGAAATCTAAGTTAACACTACCTCTAAGATAGAATCCTACTGAAAAATAAAGTTAAGATAAAATAGAATTTATTGATATGTTGGATGTCAAAAGGCTCTTCACAAATAGTATAATTCAACTTATTTATGCTAAAAGATAGTAACTATCCACTTTCATGGCTGCTTCCCATGTTTGGCTTTCACTCCTTATGATTTTGATAACTGATGCTAGGTATCCTCCTAATACTACATATCTATCAGAAAGTTAATGTACCATCGATCAGGCCAATCATCATACTTTATCTATCCTAACTTGTTTGTTAATCTCCATTAAGCCTATCTTATCATGGCTTGTATTAGTCATCTTTCTTTAAGCGGCCTATAGCACGATCTTCTATATTTGGAGGTGCCTTTAAGATTGATTCAATCTGCTCTCCATGTGCAATACTCACCTCAATTTATTCCTTTTATCAGCTATCAGAGTGGCCATGTAACTTTAAGCTTTGGCTTAAAATCTAGGATCCCCATCTGATTCCACTTCCACTTTAGAGCTACCACATACATGGTGATCCTTAAGAGTTAGTATGTGGTGCAAATAGATTCTTACTACTAAATTTTTATGGTCTATATATCTTGCTTAAGTTCATCTTTCTAGCAAGTGAACCTATCAACCTCTTTGGTGAAGAAAATGATTGGTGGATGTATAATATCTTGGTTGCATTTGCTTCTAGTCAACCAAGTTAGATGACTACCAAGTCTAAATCCATGCTGATGGATAAGGTGCTAGATACATCTCATCACCCTCTTAATCATCAACCAATGGAATGTAGGAGGCATTATTTATATGATATCCAAACCGATGGTTGTGATCCATTAAAAGGCCAATACACTAATAGTGCAAGTTCAAACACCAAACAACAAGGATACTGATCAACAAATCAAAGGTACAGGCCAAGTATTTAATATACAGACTGAGATGAGTGAGAGCTATAGGCCTAAGGTGAGATTGTTAATAGAGCGGATTCAATTGATAGTAGTCCATTACAATTATAGTGTGGGGGGGATAAGTGCACTACTAAAAAAAGTGAAAGAAGTGGTAGCACTATCTACCATGCATTTGTTTACATCACAACTCAACAGCTTAGATGCTGATAGCTATGAGCAAGCACTATTGAGATAAAGTTAAGGATTCATAACAAATGAATGTAGCATAACTCTTGCTAGATTTAAAGAATTCAGTCTTAATAATCTAACTAAGCATGGAAGCACACGCTGAAGAAATCAGACAACCATGACCAACCAAGGCATATATAAATATAGACCAAAGGATGTTAGTTTTATCATGAGATGGATGTGACCTGCAGTTATAACATATATGAATCATGTGAAACTATTGGGGCAAACTTTCAAAACCATTAACGATCATGATAACATTGTCAGTTACAAAAGTCAATAGTTATTTTATAGTTGTTGTTATGAATATAAATAAATGGATGTACTCCAAAGAAGGGGATCCTTGGCCACATCAATAATTTAGGTTTCTTAATTATCTTTACTTTTCCATAGTTTACCAGTTGGACTCCTACCATTAGGAGCAATAGTAATAGTAGATTATATTAATTGTAGCTTTAGCTATACACTATCCTACCGTATCCATCTTTTTTCGAATGGACAATATAATAGCAGCAAAAATTCTTAAAGATCAAGGTAACCGACTCCATGCTACTTTCAACATTGTCCTTCGATCATCTTATTATCAGCTAATCTAATGCTGATGGCATGCCCATGCATCTACCACAGCCTTGGTACTAGATTGTGATCCAAACAAGTTTTCTAGCATGCTCTGTAGGACATTGCTGAATAGGTACCATCATGCTATTGTGCCTGAAGATTAAAGAAGTAGTTTGAGTAAAGTGGCCATCGGACTAAAGCCACTTATAGAGAAATACATGTTATCTTTATTTTGATGGTAGAATAGATCAAAAGATTTGTTTCTGTTATTAAGAGACAATATAATACACCACAATATATTTCGGTGCATATTATATCGAAATCAACCGATCCCGCACTTTTTTTGTAGAATAAAGCCTAACGGCTTCATAACTAGTAATAGTTCATATTACAAAACTTACACCTAGTGCTACAAAATAACAAATAAGCATCACCAAGTTCTAAAGGAGGAAAAATATTACATAAAAATTGAACAAAAAACTAAGAAGATCATCCTTTATACACCATAGAGACCATAGGGGATATAGAGCAATACAGTAAGTATATTTATTGACATATGTTTGAATATAGTTAGAGACAAAATAGATGATAGTGGGCTAGAACCAGATAGTTAGCTGAGGAATTGATAGAAGCCAATAACAACCTGAAGCAGTGATTGGTGGTGAAGGCCTTTGACTGAAAGTATAGCACATAGCTTGTATGCAAAGAGGAGACTATACGGATTATATGGTTCCACTAGACACATTCACCATCATTCCCAATCTACTGGTCCTGCTATAGCACTATATAAAGTCCCATGAGCACATTTGTAGAAACATAGACAGTTCTTTCAATTTAGCATCAGAAAAAAAAAAAGGCAAACACTAATACCCTGCTTCATTGTGCTAACTTCATCCGTCCAACATCTACCCTGCTACAGTAATGCCCCATTGACAATCTCTAAAGAAAGAAAATAAAGAACCAAATGAATAAAGACATCAAATGGATTTTGAAAACTTCATGAAAAGCTCCTGCCTTCTGAAAGACCCTGGTCATAGAATATGATAATTAAGTTATTAATATATCAGTGACCATTGATAAGTTCCAGATCATAGTAGGCAAAGGATTATTGCATAGATAGTTGAAGCAATCCATTGTTGAAAGGAAGAAGCACTCAAACTTGCCAAAGTGCCAAACACCCCACAGCCCAAACAGGGATATCATACAAGAAATGTAATTGCTTACTAGCCTATTAGCAATTTCCAAAGCAATCCATATTTTGAACTAATAAATTATAGTAGAAAAATCATGACAATTGCAGTTATCCTCACATAATGTGGGCAAAGAAGATTAGCTAAGGCCCATATAGTTAAAAACCTGTAGCAATCTTTGAAACACCAATATTCAGATTCTGGATAAGATAATCAACATAACAAGCACTGACTCCATCTTCATACATAAAAACTTAATGTTAAGCCACATCAAGCCCTCATAAAATGCAATTATCAAGAAGTAAAGATTGATTCTAGTTTGTATCAATCTCTGTATCCAGTGGAACTGGAAAGCTAAGCTAGATAAGAACTAGTGAAATCCAAGACCCATGATCCCAAAGTGTCATCTGGACAAGAATACTATAATGTATGAAACTAAAATTGTTGATACAGAAGTGGATACAAGATAAGGCACAAATTACTAGAAGAATAGCTGTGATTATGATAAATCCTAAAACGAATCCATACACAAGTAGAAAGTAGGTGATTCTTCCAACAAACCTTAAAATCTTTTAGAGAAATTACCCAAATATAGCGAGAAGTTGAAGCTATAAGTAATAATATAGATCAGAAGTATGAAAGAAGCACTTATAGAACTATCAGGATAGTAATGAACAATCCAAAGAAACCACAACATAACAGACAAGCATGCATAGCCTACTAAAGTAAGTAGACATGGTTATATCTTCCTCATGGCACCATATATCTAAGAAAATAATAGAATATCCATCAGCTTTAAGAATAGCACCAAAATCCATATCAGTAATATCATCAGGCTATCAGAGAAAGTCCTCAGACAATGCCCATATAGCTACATAATCAGCTGCCCTATTCACCTTATGAAAAGCATATGAAATATAACAAAGCTTAGATTCATATTTCCAAAGTAGCAAATCCTTTAATATTGGATTATATTGCAATTTATGTGAATGAGTGGATGATAATCAAAAAATAATAGTTCTAGAGTCACCCTCTAACCAGATTCTCTATGCACCCAACACATGTTTAACAACCTGAAAGGCTAACCAAGGTGCAATGAGTTTAGCCTTAGGCATAAAGAAGGTAACAACAATTTGCCGCCAGCTTGTATCATTTGATCAATTTCACTTCGAATGACATACCTTGCCATAGCCTGGCCAAACTCAACCAAAGCATCAAAATTTACTTTAATACTCCAATAGGGGCGGGGTAACCACCATACATTTTGAAAATTTTAGAAACCAGTTCCTACTGACACATACTGCTCCAGTACCATAACGAAGTATCAAAATAATTTGTAGCTGATTACTAACTGAATCTATGGCAAAATAGAATGATGTGCATATCAATTGCCAAGGGGGCTTACGCTCTTGTTAAAATAAGCACTCATTGAGCGCCGACCATATCAGCCAAGCAGAATAAGCAACAAGACTTTTATAACCTTGCTATATCCTAGCATCCAAAACATATGCAAAAAAATACTAGCGAAGATGAAAATAAAATCTATGCGGCTTATCATGCTTAGCACCTCCCAATATGCCCTGACATATGAGCACTGGACCACAGCATGAGCACAGTCCTCTTCAACACCCTGACATTGATCACAACAACTAACAGCAAAAGGGATGATACCCTTACGAAATAGCACCATTTTATAAGATAGTTTTGTTAGATTTTATGTATTTTGTACGCAGACTTCAAAATAATTTTAAAAAATAAGTAGCCGAATACTAGATTAAATCAGATTTAATCCTACGCATGCATAGACTAAATCAAATACCTATGGATCTAGTTCATATGATAATAAATAAGATTAAGAGTCTAATTTTAGAGAATAAAATAATTTTATGATCGAATCATATACCTGAATCACTGAACTCCTTCAGATCTGGATCTGAGGATGTCTCAGATTTTGGTATAGCCACGCATGCGTCCGACCTCTACGAGTATCAACATGAGGCCTGATCTGATCGGAGGTTCTTTGATCTCTCCAAGATACTAGCTTCCTTATAGAAATCGCTTCTTTGATGGTTGATTAGGATCTTCTTTAATCTCTAAGACACTCTCAAAGAAGAAGAAGACTAAGAGGAAGAAGATGAGGAAAAAAAAACTATGAGAATCCTTTCTCTTTTCCTTCTCTTTTCTCTCTAAATATCCCACACCCAAGAGGAGACCCATGCCCAAACTCACACCCCAAGGATGCTTTCAGATTATTTTTTCACATCCCAAAGCCCCCCTTTTTATAAGTGGTGTCCAAGAGTTGTATAGAATTTAGGTTTTGACGAGGTCAATCACCTTATCAAACTAGGACTCCAGTTTCAATTCAAATTTAAACTGATTTAAATTCAAATCAAACCAGACCTATTCCTAATCCAAAAGGGGATAAGAGAGAGCATGTGAGAGCTTATGGCATGATCCATTGTTGGTACAAAAACCAAGAAGGCATCTCCTTTCTAGGCGTGAACATGGGTGGCACAAGGAGATAGAATCCCAGTCCAACTAGGATTCTTTTAAGAGTTGATTTAAATCTGATTTAAATCTATTTTAATCCTAACTAATTTAAGATTAAATAGCACCTAAATTAAATTAATTCTTAGTCTAATTAGAAACTCATTTAAATTTAAATTAAATCTTAATCTAATTAGAAAATTGATTAAATCAAATTCTAGTCAAACTAGAAATTGATCTCTTTATGTAATAGGTTATCTTATAATCTAATTAGGCTTGATCTAATCAAATCCAAATCAAATCAAAGTAAATTAATTCAATTAGATATAATTTGAACTCCATAGGTCAATCAGATTGAGCCAGACAGTAATCCAATTGCTGATTGATCCTCCTATAATTCACTAACACTTAGCGAATTAGTTAATTGTAACTTTTGCATTATCAATCATATTGATAATTATTTTCTATTATGATTTATAATCATAACTCAACCATCAAATCAGTCAAGAATCTCTTTTATATGTGACCTTATAGATTTTGTTCTATCTGATAGTGAGACATACCATGATCTCCATCATAGTATCATCGAAACACTTTTCGATGGGCTAGAATAATTCTAACTCACACCCAACAAAGATTATCGATCCAGAATAATTCTAATGAGTTCTCACAATTCACTAATGATGCCTAACAGCATATGATGGCAATCCAACAGAGTAAAAATAGAATCCCTAGGTGTAGTTACTGTGTGATTCAGTTTCTCTATCATGAGTCCTGACAAGACGGAGGTCATGAAAACTCGTCAAATCCCAACATCTGTCATATGAAAGATTAGATTAGCTCAAGTCCAAATATAATACTTATGGAAACTCTTTTCATCAATCACCTTGCTATAGCCATAGATTTATGGACTTGACTTCTCAAATCTCATAGAACTACTCCTTATCTACTAAGATCGATGGATCCTATATAAGTGCACACCCTATTCCTACAATGAACCTATTATAGCTAACATACACTACAAGGATGTAAATGGCTAGAAATCATATTTATGTGTAGTCAAACTATAATAATTTCACTGTAAGCAATCGAGACACCGCAGGTCAAAGAACCACTCACACCACCACAGCATCGAAAAGATCACTAACATGTGAGTAAACATCCATGTGATCTCTCATATAATCATGCTCAGTACCGATGTTCTCTAACAACCACCTATACTCTTGCTCAATGTCTCTAAAATATAGACTCGAGACTCATCTATCTCAAAAAAAATGATCCATACACCGATCTAATTGGATCAATCACCGTCCCCATAATGATCCATCGATCGAGAGCAATTAGAAATTAATTATACATATCTCAAATCTAAACTCTTTAGAACATGTATCTTTAAGTTATTAATTTTTTGGACGATTCTCGGACACATAACATAAGAATAGATAAAAAATTATCCACTTTATTGATAAATCAATTGTTTAAGTATAAAAGTATATCCTAGAATTATTACAATATATCTATCATATTGACTTTAGGGCATACATCAATAATCTCCAACTTGACCTAAAGCCAATTAGCTACTAACTTTAGTCCCATCTTCTTAAGGTGGACTTCAGTCTTCGACTGGCTCAACTGCTTCATCAGTGGATCTGCCACATTATCCGCAGTATTTATTCTTCATTCCTCGACATATTGTTGGTGAACGTAAGCAATTTTATGCATGTATTTTGAAATTTTTTAAATAAATTAAAGTAGAAATAATTAGATTAATCAAATTAATCTAACATGCATATGATCTAATTATTAAATCAACCTACTCTAGGATCTATGACATGATACGTTACATATAAAATCTAAAAAATCACATGATAAAATCTGCATACAGAAATGTAAGCAGTAGATCACATCTACTTCTAATTTGAGTTTAGAACTCGATACCTGAGTATGGATCGACGATCGTCGCTACTGAGAGATATAGTATAGAGAGTCTTTGCTGGTTGCTTACAGCTGCACATGCATTCAACCTCTATGAAAAGTTCGCTCGAAGCTTCAATCTGATCGATCTTTTCGGGAGTGCTAGCTCGCGCGAAGACCTTCTTCTTAATTGATCTGGATCTTTTCTTCAAATCTTTGAAACCTTTCCAAAGATTGAAGATGGACTTTTGGAGGAGATGAAGAGGTGAAAGAAAGATGGAGAGAAAAATAATTTTTTCTCATATTTTTCTCTCTTCCCAAACCCTGAGGACCAAAACCCTAGAAATCAGCTTTTGCGCTAACCCAAAGAGAGATGACTCTCCTCCTCTTTTTCACGCCATGAAACCATGCCCCAAAACCTCCTCACATAGAGAACTCCTTCTCTACTATCTTACACGTACAAAAAACTACAAATCCCCTTTATAGACATATAAGGAGGTGGGATGAAGAGTCCAAGAGATCATGGACTCTTGATGTGTTGTCCCCCCTACTCAAAAATTTAAACCAAATATGCTAAAAAATATGGGACACCTATTTTCATATTTTTTATGGTAAATAGTTCTCTAACTGATTTTTATAAAAATCTCTTCAAAATATCGCACATATAAGGAGAAAAAATAATTTGACGGCAAGGTCTTAGAGATAATGTCAAACATTATCTATATAATATTCTATTTCAAATCAGATTTGAACATACCATTTAAAACTTGATCCTACCTAAATTTGGATGTGAGATAGAGAAGAAAAAGTACTCTTTGGCATGAAAAAATCTCATGCAAAAATTATTTGTGCATAAGGATATATGGTGTCAAAGTGGGAGGTGCATGGGAGAAGAGTCCTATTCCAATAAGGACTTTTAATTCCTTATTTGAATCCAAACCAAATCACATCTTGTTGCTCCTTGAATTTATTTTGATGATTACAAAGTATTTGAGGAGGTTACTAATGATTTTGATTTGAAAAAGATTTATTGTATTTCAGAGGTAAAATCGTAATTTATCAAGTTCTGATTCGGAAGCCTCAAGAGCAAGAACAAAAGATTTGTAATCTATTGGAGATAATTTTAATATTTTAAATATATATTTTGAAAAAAATCTTGTTTATATATTTGAGTCGACCCCATGAGTCGACTCATGTCAAAAAGGACTGAACGGCACGCTGAATTTTTTGGCTGGCACTCCCTATGAGTCGACCCCATGAGTCGATCCCTGTGTATGAGTCGACCATATGAGTCGACCTCCACTGCTGTGTAGGTCAAAATTACAGAACAGTCATTTTCTGTTCTGTGCCACAGAAGTCGACCCCATGAGTCGACTCATGTGCATGAGTCGACCCTATGAGTCGACCCCTGTGACGGAAAACTCCATAACGGCTAGTTTTCAACTCGTTTTGGCTGTATTTAATGCCCATTTAATGTGCTCCAACAGCTCTATTCAGTCCAGATTACTCTCCACTATCACTTGAAGTTATAAAAGGTACTTAAAGGAGGGAATCAACAAGATTTTGAAAAGGTTCTTCAAGCATTCATTTCAGCCCTAACAAAAGAGCCCTTTTGAAGTTCAAGAAGCTTTTATTCAAGTTCACCAACCCCTCAAGAGCTCATTTAAGTCTTCAACCACCTTGAGAAAAATCAAAAGAGCTTCCTTCTTATTGTGTAAAGTGTATTTATTAAAGCTTTATTCACTCATTAAAGG
>KE505101.1:20907-34296 GCA_000441515.1 Elaeis oleifera
TGATGATTATTTTATCATAAATAAATGGTATTTATGATGATATTTTTTTTCATCGCAAAGACTAAGATTATTTATGATGAAAATATTTTTATAATGAATATTTAAAAATATTAAATTAAAATAAATATTTTATTATTTATGATGATTATTTTTATCGTAAATAATTGGTATTTATGATAAAATTTTTTTTATCACAAATATGGAGCTATTTGCGATGAAAAATTATTTACATCATAAATATTTAATTATTAATGATAAAATTATTTTTCATCATTAATATACTTATTTACGATGAAAATATTTTCATCGCAAATAAATTCATCATAAAATCTACTTTTTTTGTAGTGCCTTTAGCATTCAATAGTCTATTGAAAGTCTTTCGACTGCTTGAGGATCTGAAAAAATAGAAGACACCTCTCGATCGATCTGGAGATGAAGTGGTTGAGTGAAGTAATCCTGCCATTGAGATACTGCACATTTTCGATAGTTCTTGGTGGAGTTATCTCAAAGATTGCTTTGATCTTCTTGAAAGTTACCTCAATGTCTCTTCGTGAGATCATGAATCCGAAGAATTTACTAGCGATAACTCTAAAAGGACACTTCGCTGGATTCAACCTCATTTAAAATCGATGAAAGGTGCTGAAAGTCTCTTGAAGGTCAACAATGTAGTCTGAAACAGCTCGACTTTTGACCAGCATGTCATCTACATATGCCTCCATAATACGGTCAAACTGATCTTTAAAGATCTTATCCACCAACCACTAATAAGTAGCATCTGCATTTTCAAGCCAAAAGATATCACCCTATAACAAAAGAGCCCACGATCAGTTATAAAGGCTATTTTCTCCTTATCTTCAGATATCATTTGGATCTGAATATAACCGAAGAAGGCATCCATGAAGTTGAGGAGCTCATGTTCAGAAGTTGCATCCATCAGCTGGTCGATCTGAGGCAGTGGATAGCTGTCTTTGAGACAGATCTTGTTCAGATCGATGAAGTCGATGCACATACACCACTTTTTGTTCACCTTCTTGACTAGCACAATGTTCGCCAATCAATTTGGGTACATTACTTCTCTGATGAAGCCAGTCTTGACTAGCTTATCCACCTCCTCGACTATAGCCTTCTAGCATTTCGAGGCAAAGCTTTCTTTTCTGCTTCATTGAGTGGCAGATTGGATCCACCTTTAGGTGATAGAAAATCACCTTGGGTTTATGCCAGGCATGTCTGTGGCTGATCAGGCAAAAAGGTCTGCATTCTCCTGTAAAAGAATAGTTAGTCGACCTTTTGTTACCTTATCTAGGTGTGAGACAATCTTTAATGTCTGCTTGAGACTTTTTTTTCTCAACGGGATCTCTAGGCGGTCTTCAGATGGTTGGGCATGCTCTTTGGCTAGGTCCTCTCGGGCATCCAACCCTATTGAAAGTTTGGGTTAAGCCTCTATTCGGGATGATTGGCCTTCTACTTTAAGCATAGCAGCAAAACACTGTTGAACCATGGCCTGGTTGCCTCTGATTTGCCCTACTTCTTTCTCGATTGAAAATTTTATCATCAAATAATAGCTCGACACTATGACCTTTAAAGTCCACAAGCTCGGACAGTTAAGGACTGCATTGTAGGTTGAAGGGAGTTTAACTATCAGAAAATTGACTTGGATCATTGTTCGTTGCGATGGAGTACCCATTGTGATGGGCAGCCTAATCAATCCCTCTAAAATCGCTGAGCCTCCGGAGAAATCTTGAATTAAGATATCTACTTAACTGATCTGGGATAAATCCTATTTGAGAAAAGATAAGTAATACAAAATATCAACCGAGCTTCTATTATCAATAAATACGTGGTGTACATTGAAATGAGTAATATTCACTATTACAACCACCACATCATTATGTGGGCTAGCATACTCTCTACATCCTGCTCGGTGAAGACAATAGCATCCTCGAGTCCATCCTCGAGCCTCGACCTTTTTGCCTCTGAAAGCTTTGCCGATTAAGAGGACCTCCCAGTTATTATGTGAATTTCTCTGCATATGAGTCAATCTTCTACTTTCGCCTGTCCCCTTGCTTCCTGTCTCTCATACTGCACCGGTGCTGGTTGCGGCTGAGGCAATGGGAATGGTTGCTGAGGCAAAGAAGATGGCTATTAAGCTCTCAGAGGTCGACATTGAGGTGCTCCTCTCTGGATAAGGTGATCCAATCTTCCTGCTTGATGAGCCTCTCAATCTCATCTCGGAGCTGGATGCAATCTTCAATGTCGTGACCGTGGTCACGATGATAGAAGTAGTATTTATTTGGGTCACGGTGGTGCTCTGACTTCGTCTGCATCTATGAAGGCTAAGGTAGATTGGCTCGAATTTCCATCAGTACTTCACCCCTGAAAATATTTAAAGGCATGTAGTTAGTAGTGCCTTGGAGGAAAGGATTGTTGATCCCTTCTCTAAGGACTCCGAGATCGATGATTTCGGCCCCATTTTTTTGCCTCTAGAATGGAGATCGGGAGCGCTGGTGGGTTCTCTCCTCCCATGTTGGAGAGCGCTCCTTATTTGATCTATCGCAACAAAATTGGTAGAGGTGTCTTCTGTGAAAATCTCCTCCATGCGGACGTACTTCTCTTCACAGATTATATCTGGGAAGTCCTGAGAATAAGGGTTTGTTAATGACTTTTTAAGGTCGTTCTTCAATAGGCTGTCCATTATTATGGCCATCGCGATCGACTGATCTAGATTGCGGACTTCCAAGGTTATTGTGTTAAAACGATTGATGTAGGTACGGATCGACTCGTCCGCTCCCTACTTGATGGTGTGGAGATAGTCGGACCACTTCTATTATCGTCGACTATTGACAAAGTGATCGATAAAGGCCCAGCATAGCTCTTCGAAAGAGTAAATGGAGACCGGCTTCAAGCTCGAATACCACTATTGAGCAACCCTCTTAAGAGTAGTGGAGAAGGCTCGACAAAAGATGGCATCTGTCGCTCCCTGAAAGAGCATCGCCACCTTCAAGGTTCTAAATGATCGACGGGGTTGACGGTCCCGTCGTAGGTCTCAAATTGGGGCACCTTGAAGTGTCGAGGAAGTGGCTCCTACATTATTCCCAACATGAAGGGCAGCTTACTGTTGAACCCTTTGTAGGACTACACTGAGGAATTATTATTGAGAGCATTATCAATCTTTTTGTCGAGCACTTGAAACCGTCTTTCTATGGGTAGATCCCAGACGGTGCAGACCTCGGGGTGCTGAGGAGAGCGGTGATCAGGAGTTGAATCATATCCCGATGGCGGAATGGGAGATCGCTGCTTTGCTGGTTCCTGGATCCTGAGGCGGCTTTGGTGGGTTTGCCTCCTCTCTGGGCTCTGAGGAAGCATTCGTGGCTATTTGGTTGTGGCGGCAGCTGGGAAGCCGGATTTGGTAGAGGCACCACAGCAGGAAGTGCAGGTGGCACTGCCAAGAGGACTGGTTGCACTGCTGAAGGGGTGCAGGAGTAGTTTGAGTAGACTGTGGCACCATCGGCGGAGGTGCAAGGACAGTATGGACCACTTGAACAGTGGCCGTCAAATTCTGAACTTATTGAAAAGCAAGTTGAACTAGTCCACCATGACTAGTGCTGGCTGGGTTGGTAGATGAGTCTTCATCGCCATTGGCTGTGCCTGACTGTCAGCCTAGCTTCTCGCTTAACGGAAGACAGCGACGTTGGAGAAACGAGATGAAACTCACTTTGGCGGCATAATGTGAAGATTACATCCTTTCTCTATCTATTGCTGTTCATTTTTGTTGAGGTCGGAAGATGGACGACTTAGCCTTATGCGGTGGTGTTGGAGTAACTTGCAAAATAAATCCAAACATGAGGTTTTCGCTCCGACGAGGACTCTCTGATGCTCAAATTAGATTTCAAAGAACAAAGGAAGCAGCAACAGATTCTCTGAGAGGGACAACTTACTTGGGTCCTCAATGCTTTCGTCATTTATAGAGGATATGGTTGGATAACTGTGGGAACATGCAATTTTTGGATTATCAGATTGTTGGACGTGTTGTTACGTGTTGTTATAGATGAGATATTTTATCCCTTATCTGCTCCTATGAACTTATCTGCTCCCGTAAGATCATGGAGAGTTAGTTACATCCGAGCTTATCCATAGGGTAGACAGCTACTATACGTACTAGAAAATCGACTAGCCGAGATAACGGAGGGAGCTCACATGCCAGATAGGCCGCATAATAGATTGGATATAAATAAATCAGCTCCATATACCTCAGCTTGGTGTTTGGGTCGACAACCATGGAGATAGCTTGTTGGCCTGAGATATCAGTGATAACACACAAGATCCGAGGTATTCTCAGTACATAATACATCAGATCTGAGAAATTCATAGTACCACTATAACACTTAGTTATATTTTTTTGTAGACAATTCCTTTGCATTTTTATCTTTGATATATTATGCTATCTTTAGTTGTACAAGATGTCGAACCTGTTATGGACTTGATCAAACGGCTTTTATTGATTGACAAGTGTTGTTATATCCACTTGCTTGATTTGTTTTCAAAAATATTTTATCGTTTTCGATGGATATCTTATCAAATCTATTTGTTGTGGAGTCATGTCACCTCAATTATGAACCTTGGAACTCATCTTTGAAAATTCTAAACCGATAGAACTACTGAGATGTACACGAATACCATCGGATCCATCACACAAAGCCAAGGCAAAATAGCCGTACCGACTCGAACAGCAACCAACCTCTGGTTGATGCTCAGTCAACCTCCGAGTTGGGACTCTATCGACTTCTGGGTCAATCCTTAGCCAACCTCTAAGTCGGGACTCTATCAACCTCTGGGTTGATATCCCATTATCAGTGAGAATGAGGTCCATAATCGACTCCGACCTCTGATCAGGATCCCGCCAACTATCATGAACAAGATCCCACGATTCACACTGATATAGATTTGATCGAGACTGCACTTCGGCCATGGATCGACCTCAATCCATCGACTCATCAAATCATATGGGCAACCTATTGGAATCTTCTAACCAACTCTCGAAACGTAGTTACATGGGCGTAACAAATATCCTCGAAGAACTACCTATGAGCCCGGGCCTGACAGTTTACAAGCCTAGAAATAATAAACTCGAGCACCTCCCTATATAAGAAGCTAATCAGGGGATCCTTAGGCAAGCTCTAGTAAGCTGATCCAAGCCACTCTTAGCTCCCATATTCTCTCTCTATTTATGCTCAAGCCATTCTCAGCTCCCATATTCTCTCTATTTAAGCATCGGAGGGTCCCTCCCCGAGGCCCCTATCTCTGGTGCGAGCAGATTTTTTTTGCAAGTCTATCTCGATATCTAGGCAATCGGGTCTCCATCTATCCTCAACCATATCAACATCTCCGGGGCCTTGACACAATACTATCCAATTTTGTAATTTTAGAATATTCTTATGTTGAAGCTGTTACGAAGCCAAGCTTGCGCCTCCCAGATCAATTTGAAGAAAAGATGGCAAGTTATGATCAATTCGATCCATAAACTATTCTTTTTAAGCGGATTTGAATTTGATATAAATGAATTTGAATTGTAAACAAGTCAATCTATTTAGATATATTTATTAAATAAATTAGATTTGGGTTAAATTTAGATCCATTTAACTAATTTTGTTCGTTTAATGATTGGATCTGATTATTTAATCCACCTAAATTATGTTTAATCTATTTAAAATCTGTTTAATTTTTTTTGATAAATATAATCTGACTTATTCAACGTATTTGATCTCTTTAATCTGATTTGATTTATTTAATAAATATATAATATGAATTGAATCAAATTATCTATTTAATAATAGATGGAATTTAGGTTAAATTTTGTTTCATTTAACAAAGAGATTGAATTTGAGTTGATAGATTTTTAATCCCATCTGTATCCAACGCGACCCGTAAGCCGTAACTGATCTGATCCATCCCATTGCCGCTCCTCACTTGAAGCCCAAGCCCCACGTAGAAGAAGATTCCCGACACAGTTATAACGTTGTCAAAGGCCACTCCTTTAAATTCACCCGCACGGGAAGCATATGCGCCTCTGGGTCTTCCTGTTTCAGTGGAACATCGGTGGTTAGGGGTTCTTTCTCTGTGAGTTCTCCTGGATGTCACTCGGCCAGCAGCAGCTTCCCGAGGGCGTGATGACCGACGTCCTCGCCCAAGGCCGAGCCGCCTGTTACAAGGTATCGTACTACTCTTCCTCTTTCTTTCTTGGAAAAGCAAACACCGCGATGATCCCAATTCCTCTCCTCAGGCGCGGGACGCCTTCTATGCGTGCTTGGAGAAGGAGGCGGACAAGAAGCCCACCGAGGTCGCCACCGTCGGCCTTCTCTACCCCGCGGAGTGCAAGGCCTCCCGAGCCCACTTCGTCAACCAATGCCGCCCCACCTGGGTGGGTGTCTCCTCTTTCTTCTTCCATCAAGAACACCGGGTTTTCGATTTCTTTCTCCATTAAAGCTGTTGTTCTTTGCGATGGCTTTGGATTCGGTGATATATAGGTCCGGCACTTCGATCGGCAGTATTGTGCGAAGAAGAGGGTGCAGAGGCTTCTTGACAGCGATGAATCCCGGAGAGGCCCCATCTCCCTCCCTCAGCCGTACACCTTCAAACCCTAATTCTTTTCCCCCGACACCCCTTTCTTGATCTTATCGTTCTGTTATTGGTCACGTCTTGAGTTAGTTTCGTCGAGATGTTGTATTGTTCTATTAAATCTTTCAAGGATAGGCGGTTCTTGATTGTAGACCTGTCAAGAAGTTTATTTGTGTCTGTTGTCTTGTTGTTACGTTCTTTATAAATATATCCATGAATGGTGATGTGAATCTAGCAATAAGGGGAAAGGTAGTTTGCTATTTGCTTTTTTACAGCCTCAAAGATTATTAGATTAAATTATGTGAGTTGCTTGCAACGAGTGCCATCAATCATGGATATAAATGCTAGCAAATATTTTAATGGCTTCATGGATGAGAGAGGGAAAATAACGGATTGTGTGTATAGAGTGAATATATGTTTTGTGTTAGGGAAAGCAGTTTTTATATCAATGATCAGAATTATTGTTTAACTCTATGAAGACTTGTGGCTATCTTTTTCTTTGGGTTGTATCTAGATGAGAAGATTCTAGAAAAACAACAATTAGATTAGGAACAAGACTTCTTGCACGAGGGTCCCGTCACTAGAGGGTCTGGGAAGGGTCATATGTTGCAGCCTTACCCCATGTGCAGAGAGGCTCTTTCCATGTTTAGGACCGTGACATTGAGGTCATAATGAAGCAACTTTACCACTGCACCAAGGCATGCCCTCATTTATACATGGGCACTCGGTCGTGCCTGGCATGGCCCGGCCCAGGCCCATCGGGCCAAGCGTCCAAACAGGCCGTGCCAAGCATGGCCTGTTTACCCTGAACCCCGGCTTGGCACGGTGCTAGGCCCAGGGTCTGGCAGGCCGTGCCAGGCGCTGGCGGCCCATGGCCGTTCAGGCCCGTGAGCTTAATGGGAGGCACGCTTGCCTAATGGGCGGTCTTTTTCTTAAAAAAAAAATCAGCCCAAACAAGCCGTAATGGCTAAATCCTTTTTTTGGGGGGGTTGATAACAGCTATTTTTGGGCTTTTTACTATTTTAACCCCCAACGGACATAAAACGGCTAATTTGAGAGGTATTTTGGGAAAATAAAAATATTGGATTCCTATAAATACCCCCCTCCTCTTCTATTTTCACCATACGAAATCAACTCTCTTTTCCTTTTCTACTACTCCTTTTCTTCTAGCAATGTTTAGCAAGTGTTCAATATTTAGCAATAAATGATTAGCAAGTATTTAAGTGCTATACAAGAGGAGGATTAGTCCATCTATTGGAGACTTAGAGGTCTTTGTTGAGGTCCTTAGGAAGAGTGAGGAGTACAAGAGAAAGCTCACAAGTCTCCGTTTATGGCCTATGATAAAAATCAAATAGAAAATCTTAATGTGTTAGCATGATAGAAAAGTGTTAAAAATCAATATCCTGTAATATCCACCATTGCACGTGATATCTTAGCTGTGCCGATGCCCACAGTAGCATCGGAATCTGCTTTTAGTGCAGGTCGATGAGTTCTGAACAAAGAGAGGAGTAGGATGACTAGCGAAACAATTGAGATGCTGCTCTACTTCAAAGATTGATTAGATGCCGAGGCGAGACTTCAAGATAAAGGTGGACATAATACAACATCTGATGATGATGACGATACAAACACTACTGACGATCAATAAGATTTTCAATTATTAATTTTTGATATTTGTAACTTTTTAGATTTACCTTTTAATTATTGAGGTAAGTCACCTCAATTTCTTCTCTCTTCATTGTATTCGGAGGTCAGGCCTAGCCCCTTTCTTCTTTGTACCATTTTGATTGTTATTAATAAACGGAGAGGGGTCCACGTCAAATCCCCACCATTACAAGATGATTTTTGTTTTTATAAAAAAATTCACATCTATTTTAATTTTACTCCTTAACTCTTTTATAATTTATAAATATATATTTTTTTACATTCAAAAAAAGGCCGTGCCAACACGCGGGCTGTGCCGGGCTTGGACTGTGCCGGGCCTGCAGGCCGTGCCAGCCCAGGCCCTTAGGGGCCGTGTCAGACTTAGGCCGTGGGCCGCGGGCCACAAACCCTCAGCCCAACCGGCCCCTCTAATGGGCCGTGCCTGGCATGGCCCGTTACTGTAGCTAATGGGCCATGCCTGGCACGGCCCATTACGTGTTGGGCTGGGCCGTGTAATGGACGGCCGTGCCAAGCCGTGTAATGGGCGACCTGGCTCGTTGCCCATGTCTACTCTCATTTCAAAGTTTTATCAGATTCATAATTTAGTCAGATTGCTGATCAGCTGGAATGTAATTGTTCAAGTGCACATTTTATTAGGTGCTTGAGCTCGCACCATCTCTCTAGCCAATGCGTATACATAGTCCTACATCATTTTTAGATAATCTAAGCATCTGAACTCCATTGTCAGTTCATTGTATAAGACATTAGAATTGTTGATGCACATGCATATTTCAAGCAATTTGACCTAAATTCTGTTAATCTTTTAAATCTGAACACTTGAGATTATGGAGGATAGATTCATTTGCACGGTTTACATTTTTTTAAGTTTTATGCCTTGCATTGTAACTTTTTGTAATGATTTTTAGTTTTTGGACAAAGTATTCTACATCTGACTTTAGTTGCATGTTTTTGGTTGATTTGTTTGTTGTAACTGATTTTTGCCACTTATCTACCTTAAAACTTCTGCTTTGACTCCTTGTTGATGGTTCCTAGTTTCTTCACCAAATTCATTCTTCCATCTGGGCCTTTTCCCCTTCGCTGCATTTATTGATCTGTTATTACTCTTTGTGAGCCATGTTTTCATCAAAAAAATCATCTTTCATGTCTTTGCTGTGATTTTGGTGGAATTTGGGAATATTTGTTTGTGAAACTACTATTGGTTTCACACCATCAATGCATTGTAGCCCCTTTCGCCCTTTACTATGACTGAGTGTTCCTATTCTGATAGTTCTTTTCCTTATTCTCAGACAAAAAAAATGTCTTTTTTTCTATTCCTAGGAGCGTTCAATGTACTGGGTCCACTACATTGTTGATGTTTGTCATGCACTCACAGGATGTTATCTTTTCTTTCAACTGGCAGATTCTACTTGTTTGTGTTCCTTTGAAGCTTGATAGCTCTATTGTGACTTCATTTGGGAGCCAAATTCTCATTGTTTGTGAACTTTTGCTTATTGGTTCTTGAAGTTCATAGGCTTCGTTCTGGGCTTTTTCAAATTTAAGTGTTCAAATGCCCATCATTGTTTCATTCTTTGACTGGTTCCTGCACAGTTGGCTAATGCCCAATGTTCAAATGCCCATTTGTTTGCTGTCATCTTTTGCTCCTGATACACCAAGACACTGGTAAAGTCATGGATATTACCATTCTTTTATATTTTCTTTTAACTTCACTGGCTTTCGTTGTGCTATATGCATCTTTCTTGGCAAATTCTTTAATTCACCAATTCTATTGCTCCTTCCAGTTTCCCACTCTAATATTCAGTATATAACCAAGTGCTTGATTTGACCCTCCGTCACAAATTCTTTAATTCACCAATTTCTATTGCTCCTTCCAGTTTCCCACTTTAATATTCAGTATATAACCAAGTGCTTGATTTGACCCTCTGTCAGAGAGTTCTTTATTTCTGCTTATGCTCAATGTGTCAAGATCAAAATAGTAACTTATGTGATCTTTGTTCTGTCTGACTTGCACCCTGTATCTTATGATTGATTATAATTCCAGTTATCCACTTCTTGCATGTCATCTTTCTGCATCATGCCCTCATCCAAAGTTACCTCTGGCTGAACATCCTAATATACGATTTGTTTATCATCAATGCTTTCTTCAACAACTATTGCTGGGTTGTCTTTCTTTAAATTTTGCCATCTTTTAGACCTGGCTGCCTTTTTCCTTTGGTATTTGCATTTGTCAGCAGCCATTCTTCATTTCATTCTGTCATCCTTACTTCGTATATCCATCTAAGACCAACTTTGAGAGAATCATGCCATGCTCTTTGTCTTCATCTTCATGTTCATGTGATCCTAGATTCCTATACACTAAGATTTGTGAGCCATAAACCTCCTCCATGACACATAACCCTATCATTCAGTTGAGAAAGAACCAAACTTTCTCAATGTCCTCTAATTCCCTCAACATGGTCAAAATATTTATAATTTGTCCAATTCATGTTATTTATGTTACATATAGAGGACTGCATCAGCATGTTGTGTTTCATTATCAACTCCATAATGAGTTCTTCTATTCTTGACTTTCTTCACTGAAATTGTATTGCACGTTCTCCAACTTGGCTTCACATGGTTCCCATACATCTCCTAATTTGTTCTCCATGACTGTCATTTTGTGCCTTTTTGTGTGTTGTCATTTATGATACATTTTGACTGTTACTTTTCATAATTAACATTTTTATAAGCATGCTAGTTATACTTGACCTATGTAGGCCCATTTATGCTACTGTAGGGCTTCCATTTTGTTTTTGTGGAAACTTGTTAATTTGTGGAATTTTCGTTATTTTCCCATTATCAGTATGTAGTGGCTCTTAACTACCACCTTAGGTGAGTGAGTCTTGCATTCTAGCAATGGTTGTGACCCTCCATTTACTAGCTTCTCGGTAATTAGAGGCCCTAAAATCCCCCTTTTCAGTTCCATGTGCAACTCTTTACGTGTTCACCTTTATCCAGTTTGTGATGTTCACCTCTACAGTCACGTGGTCTGTTTATGGTCTTCATATTCTCTTCTTATTTTTCTCAAGACCGATGTTCTTTACTAGCAAAAATCTTCCCTTTTAACTTTATTCCGAATTGCTTCATGATGAATAACTCCTATATTGTTGTCTCTTATGATCTTGAATTTTTCCTGGCATTGTGTTGATGCACTAACCCAGTCACTTTGCCATATGCTTTCCCTAGCCATTAATTTTTTATCTTCTTAACTTATGGCATCTTAATTAAGTGCACGCTTAATTTCTGAACTTGCCATTCTTCCTTGACTATGTTTTCCTCCCTAGCTTCTTGATCCATCTTCTTTAATGCATCAATTGGATCAATACATTGTTATCATTTATATCATCTTCTGAACCAATATCAAGCTTTAATTCTTGTAGCAAGACTTTATTTCCGACCATGATGTAATTGTTAATCTGATCTTTATACTTGATGCTTTTTCAATGACCATATCTTCACCTACAGTCTTGCATTCCATATCTGGTGGTTTACTTAAGCAGCTCTTCTCTCAATTGCTTTGGTATATATTTAGCTTTGGGATTGGCTACTTCTAGTTTATGCCTGCCAACTCTTTTATGGTGGTCTTGTTTGGACTTCTACTTTAGTGGCCTCAAGGTTCCTGGCCTGAGACTAATTTTCATCGTTGCCATGGTTTTAAGTTTTCTGGAAGTGTCAGCACCTTTGGGCACTTTTACATGGCAGGACACAAACAACACTCGTACCTATACTTTCCCCTGGTTAGATGGCATATATCTTTATATAAGGAGGAGATCCTGTTGCTTTTAGAACATAGTTTTGTCTACTTGGCTGGTCAATAGCTGAACATTTCGTATCATTTTGGTTATACTGCTCATAATAATTCTGAAGCTCAGAATTATGACAGAAAATAGTAAAAGTAAAACATAGTACATCTTTATTAAGTCTATGTATATATTTGTGCACAAATGCACATGCACAGATATTTGGAATGTTGGAAAATAAGGTGCATGTGTTGTGCCTATGATATAATACGAATTACTAAATTTGTATGCTCAGAATTACCTAAAATGCAGTTATTTACACCTACTTGATATTTATTTCCCTCTAGCCCTGTGGAAAAATGTTGATTCTTCATGCATATGATATCATTTCATAAAATATAAACAAATTGATCCAGTCTATTTTTATACTTTTCAAAGAGAATCCAAGAGATTTAGTTCAAAGCCAAGGATTGTTGAACAGATCCATATGAAGTAATAGGCCTTGAATAAGTAGTTATCCATTTCAGGGTTCCGTTTATCCATTGTTGGCCACAAAAAAGGGTCTCAGATGATGCATTTCATTTTCTGAAAAAAATAAAAAGACATGTATAGGGGACTGCTGGCTGCTGTTAATAAGGAACTTTGCCAGTTTAAATAACAATTTATCTATAGTATGGTGTTTCTTTTGGTCTATTCAATGGTCCTTTCCTCCTGTAAGGGTTTATCTTTCATAACCTCTTTTGTTTGCCTTGCCGAATACACTTGTTTGTCTCCCAGGAGAAATATTTAGAAGTTCTTTACGTATCAAACTAAATTTCATCATGTTCCCATGCCAGATATCTTATCAAACTTTGTGCCATGAAGTCAATGAAGTCTTAATAATGTAAACAACCATCTTTATTGGATAAGGAGATTATCCATGCTGCTGTTTCTATATTCCAAGTCAAATGATCAGCCCAAGCAACTTTGACGGCTGACAAGATATAGAATTTGCATAATGGACCATAGCTTATTCCCACCAACCTCTAACCAACAAAATATCCTTTATGTCTAAAGGTCCCTCCGAATTTGCCATCCATGTTCATGGAGACTGGTCTTTGGAGTCTCCACTGGCTGCTTGAAGATTTTGAGGTCCATACCCCACCGTAAGCCAGTAATTCACATCAAGAAGAGAGATAATGCTATACATTTCCCTTGCATGTAATAAATGTTTTATGTAATCTATCACTTGCTCAGTCTTTGAAACTAGTGGCATAGGCTTCATTGCTGAAAGATGTTTTCACATTGCCAACTGTGTGCCACTCCCTTCAAATGATTTTTTTTTGTAATCTGTCAG
>KE505101.1:44527-58142 GCA_000441515.1 Elaeis oleifera
ATATATATATATGCTCTATTTACAAATATTTTTAATTCTATAGTCATAAAATTTATTTATCTAAGTTATATCCATAATTATATACATATTTTCAGTATCTGAATTGTATATATATCCATTTAAAATAAATATAGATATGAATTTTTATATCCGAATAATATTCGTCAAACAAATAAATATGGATATGGATATGCTGATATCTGATCCTATTTCAGTCTTACAAGTAGTTCGTGAAAGAATCACCTTAGGAGGTGTTAGATCAAGTCTTGAATAGCAAGATGGCTGATTTGCTTCCTGCTTTGTGTCATCCCTTCTTCCCGGTCCTGCAAGAGGTTGGGATCAACCAAATACTAGATTTGGTGCGTTCCCTGATAGGTCATAAGTTAATGATGCATCCTTTAAGGGAGCTATGGAGGACGATTTCAAACTTATCAAGGATTTTCATATGGAGCTAATTATTAGCTAAAGTGTTTGCCATAAGACTGCATTTGTATGTGTTATTCTCCTTGCAACAAAAAACTTCAATCAGGGAAGCTAGATCTGATTTCCACCTTAGTACAAGACTTAAAATATGGTTTTCTAATGGGCAACCTATTCGAGGCTTACATTCAGTCTAATATCATGCTTCTCAATTTGGTCAAACAAGTGAATTTCCTACCACAACGAGCTTACCCCAGATTATAGAGTAGCCCTGAGCTTTTATTCTAATATAGACGGTGAGAACAGAGTTGAATGCTAAATTGGAATTATCAGAAAAAGCTTAAGGGTTCAATTATCAATCAAAGTAAATAGAGTGTTTGCGATGCAATTTCAGTGGGAATAGAGATGAAAATGAACCATCAGCCAGAAAGAAAAGGATCAAGAGGTCACATATACTGGTCGTGTGAAGTTAATTATTATCTAAGACACATAATGGGAGGGGTGGGAATTGTGAGACAACAGTAAGTCCTTGGTGGTTTATGATTCGCAAATGATGGTACTGATAGAGATGAAAAGCTTAAGTACATGGTTTGGAATAGGCATACTAGAGAAAGCACTGGAGATGCACCAATTGAAGACGGTGGTAAAGGATGGATTAAAAATGGTTTTGCCATATGTGAATGACAATTTGACGAGACCTTGTCATGGGGATAATTTTAGATGTGCATCCAAGAAATCATTTTTCAAGAAGTTTTTATCGGCAGCTGATGTGGCCATAAAGGATTCGATGGCATCGAAGTGCTGGTGAAGCCGGTTAGATTATGGATTTTCGTTACAGTTATTTATCAAACACTCTGCACATCTGGATCATTGTTGTTGTGTTTCCGGTACAAGCTTAAATTTCCCAACAATGAACCGGCTTGTAACTTCGATGGTATTCTCATGAATTGCTCTAAACTCCAAGACAAGAATCCAAACTGATATTCTGAGGACAGGATAATCGAGGGCGTCACCAATCATAAGCTTCCACGTATGTATATTGAGATGTTTGAACTTTTGTATGATGCCAAGGTCTGCTGTTGACTGCTTGCATTTAACACAAATAAGCATTTTTTTTTTAAAAAAAAGGGTTGATATGATGTTCTACGCAATATGTTCTCTCTTTGCTGTACGCTGTCAATTTTCAAGATTATAGAGCATAGATGATTTGATCCTTGATTATGTTTGAAGGAAATTTTCATCCTGTCCAAAAATAAGATCTTTGGTATAGCAACATCAGATCGCTTTGACATTCTCTGTGGGTTGATGAAAGATTGCTCGAGTACTAGAAAGCGCACTTTATTTCTTTAATAGTACCCTGGAAACAAAACACCAACCGATGTCTTCGGGGAAAACAAGTAAAACCTAGAGGCCAACAATATTTTTTATTTACATTTACAATTTGATGTTCCATGTACTTGCTCCCTTGATTCTCTATTTTCATACTAAAAGTTTTAACATTTGCTTTTTTTAAAGAAAAAATTGTTTGGACAGTACTATGATATAATGGTCCAAGCCAGACAAATGAACAGGCACATAGGAACCGGCCTCACCTGGTTTGGTGCTGTTAAAGACAACGGCTCCTCAATTTTATTAACAGACAAACCTTAACGTAAAAACCCCAAACCAATAGTGGCTCCACTGAGTCTCACTTTTTCTCGACCTTGTGGCTGTTCCCTGACCATGATCTGGATTTGGTGTGAATATTTTTCAAGGTTGGAGAGAAAAGGCATGGCCGACCTGCGCAGAAGGCCTTTCAGTTACCTAAAACCAACCTCACCAGCTTATTAAGACCTAACACGTCCTGCGTCGTGTCACCGAGACCACTCATTTGCACCCCAACAGAAATAAAGCGGAGTGGGTAGGACTTCCATTTCAAGAGGTACACAGAGAGAGGAGTTGGTCTGATGACGTCTCAGAGGGTAATGGAGTGACGATTTCCTTTTATTTATTTATTTATTTGTTAAAGAAAAAGGAAAGTTGTAAGGTGTTCGCTTGCTTTTCTGCAATATTTGTTATGTTTCATTGTTTCACCAACCACCTTCGAGTACTCGCCGTTTTGACTTTCTTTGTTCTCAAGTGGGTGGTGTGGTGACTACTTGGACTGATCGAACTCGGTGAAGGTTTGTTCGCCGGTCTCTTTCTTTGTATGCGTCATGCTCGTTCTTTGCATTCGTCATGATTGAAGTGGGCCGAAGGGCTCTCAAGTGGGCGTCACAGCACCACCCAACCCCTTTTATAAAGGCCATCCGACATATACCCCTGAACCAAGTGGACTTAATTTCTTGGTACCCTGAACTTTACAATGAATAAAGCTTTAGTGGAGAGTCAGTGGTTGGAGATATGTATAACACTGTTGGTCACTAATCATCAAGCCAAGCCAGGCATGACATCTATTCGGGCCCCTAATGTGGTTGAGTTATATAAAGGGGGGAACCGCAACTCATTTCATATCTATACTATATTATAATCTATTCCTGACAGCAGCACCACACCAACAAAGACAAAATCCTGTCTCATCATTGTTTGGTGGATCATCTCTGGTTTTGTATACTTTCTGATCATTATCTTCTTAGATAATGCACTTCTTAAGTAGACCTATTGGATGAATCAAGTAGCCAAATTGTACCTGAAGGCCATAAAATTAGAAGTACAGATGGAAAAGCCACAATCGTTGCGCATTTATGACCTCTATCTAATAAAAAACGGCATGATTTAAGAACAAGCTAGCTTTTTCTTCCTATGAAGTATTGAAGAAGTTTTAAAACTTCCCTCAATCTCTTGTCAACAACTAGCATCTAGAATAAGTTTGATTTTATCTCACCAAGAGAGGGCTAGTCCTATGGCTGGCAGTTGACACCCTTCCCTATCCAGGTTTGAACTTTGAATGCCTATGGAAATACCCAGGGATTTTGACACAGGTGATCCAAACTTAGATACTTGTGCGTGCTCCTTTGTTGGGAGTCGGGATTGTTAGGTGGCCAAGCCTCGTCATGGCTATCAGCCCTCACTAAATCTGAAAGATAGAAGGAATATCTTCTCCACTCCGCAATTGGATGCCTCTTTGCTAAAATTTAGCGATCCTAATTCCTCGAGCAGGCCTATGTGTGTTTCTTTGTTTAGCGGGCGCACGGTGGTACAAAAAGGAAAAAGTTCACGCAAATCCCGGCAAGCGTGGTTTGACGCAAAGGGCAACAAGCTTCCTGATGCAACACATGCAACTAGGTCTTTTCTAGAGAGAATCATAGTGTGCCTGATATAGACCTACTTGTTTCCATGTGATCCTTTTCCAAAAACCATAGCATTAGATTCTATTAGTTTCTCATAAAGCAAAAGTTTTAGAAAAAGATATTAATTCCAACCTTCTCCCCTCAAAAGAGGGGAGCAAATGGAGGACACCATAAAACCCGGAAGTACATCGATAGTTTAATCTGAAATCTCACCCATCTAATCTGTTGTGCTCTGTATATACATAGAAAGTGTAGATGATCTTAAGTTTTTTTTTTATAAACCCTTGCTTTGGATGGCAATGTAGGGCCTTCACGATCCTACGATGCTATAGAAGTTAGAAATTATTAGACCTGATTCCTACGATGCTATAGAAGTTAGAAATTATTAGATATATCAGGTCTGGTGGACTAGCCCAATAGTCACTCCCCGCATTATCCCGCAACCCCCTTCCCCTATTTAAACTATTCAAGATCAAAACGACGGCGAGAATCCATCATACACATAGCCTCAGGATTTGAATTGGTCTACTAAATCTGTTCCATCTAATAATTTCTCGCAGTTGAGTCGGATAGCATGCATTTGTTTTTAACGAGTCTCCAGTACAGTATTTGACAGATGCTGTCCGAAAAATCAAAGAACCTGGAAGGCTTTGATTGCTAGCCAGCTACCGGTAAAGATTCTGAGAGTTTTGAATAACCATGATGCTTTGACTGGAAACCGTCTGAAACAGTAATATATAATCACAGTACGGACCAACCGCGTGCTCATCAATAAACAAAAATCTAATCTTCATTTTAGTCGAACTCTTGCGGGGTCTTTAGAAAACTAATGCACCTTCTATTGATATATGGTGAACAACAAGCTTCTAAGAGAATGCCATTCTTTACATATTGCAGTGCAGTAGTAGGTTGGGGATTTTCTTGGGGTTTCTGTGCCTACACTCCTCTGGACCGAACAAGCGCAGAATGCAGCAAGCCAGAAGTGGTGGTGCCAGAATTTGACGGCTGCATCAAGAGATGATCTTGAGGTGTCCTTTCTCCTGGAGGCACTTTACTGTCTCGTAGATGCTCTGAGTCACTGGAGTGAATTGGAGGCCGAGGTCCCTGAGCCGCTGGTTTGAGAACTTGTATGGCTTCTTTCGAGGATTTACCTCATCGGAGCACCTGCAATGCCATGGTTTCGATCCGTGAGTTAGAAGAGGACAGCATCAAATCCAGAAGGAACACCAGACAATTGATCTTGAGTAATTGCTACTGAATCATAAATGCAGCAATCTACGGATTGCGAAATGATTGCGTGGTTGAAAAGTATCGATCAAACAAATTGATAAACACATGTTTCATCTCCACGTGGGAGTTGTTTACGGCAATTTGTATGACGTGACTGGATAAGAAACATGAATAACGCCATGTGTATTGAAAGGATTTTTTCTCTCTTTTTAAAGATGTATCAGTCACGCTAGCACTCATCTTGGAGAATTAATCTTGGGTAATCATCAACTTTTGGAGTGCCCATCTGGAAGGCAGGTGATGGGCACTTTGCCCCAATGGTTGCTTCGGTTTCCAATTAGTCAGCAGATGTTTCTCATGGGTTACGTTGGGGCTCTTTCTACATATTGGAATGCGTCTCGATCTAATATGTGGCGCCTATGGCACCAGAGCCTACCAGACGTTTGATCAAATAGATACATGTCGTGTTCACAGAAGTTGGTGAAGGAATCTTTGGCAACTGCTCCTCCTATGCAAATCAATAATTGGAAATATTGCGCAAGAAGACGTCATAGGTGACCCAACTAAACCAACCACCAAAAGTTAGAACGTTGAACAGTCGGTGGTCAAGAATACAATAGCGATCAATGGTACCCCTAGACGAAATAAATGCTCTGGTCCTCAAACAACTCCTTTGAGTATTCCACTAAAAATGCAATGCGTGTCATTCTTGATAAGTTTCGTTCTTAGGAAGTTATGGTATGCACGGTACGTGTGTCCTCGAACTTTATATTTTATTCTTATGGTTACCTTACCAAAAAATTATTTCTTATAGGTGCGCATATATAACATTTTACATTTCTCAAAATAAAAAAAAAAAAGAGAAAATAGTCCTCGCCAATTCAAGCATTCATGAACCTTTTATATCTGCATCAAGATGCAAGTAAAGCACAAATTTTAATGTCTTACTCTTCTATTTATATATATATAGTGCATACGTGCATTACGACGAAGGACTTATGCTGCAGGGATCACGAAATGATCCCGCGGGACTAAGACGTCTAAGATGAAGAGGCTTGCCCCACTCCACGTGACACTTATTGGTAAGCTACACCACCCAAATCAGAAACATGTGCCTAAGAAAGCGACGTCTACCAACCAACGAACGGTGAAAATGAAATTATTGGTTGGACCAGATCCATCAGCTCAGCGGTGGACCGGTCCAATCATGAAGGGAGATGCTTTTATCGCTCTCTTCCCTCTTGTTTCTTTCTCATCCGGATGGTGCTGCGTCCCTTTGTGGTTGGAATCGTTTAAACGGACACACGTAATCAGTTGCGTGTTGATGACGTGAGAGAGAGAAATAATCAGAAAAAGGCCAAGAAAAGGGGAAACAAAGGCAGGCAACATAAATTACTTGGTTGGACGGGTATCCGGGAAGAGCTTGGCGAGGATGCGGACGACGTCTTCGCGGTGGAGGACGCTCTCGGCGCAGAGGTAGCGACCGGCGGCCCCGGGCGCCTCGTAGACCAGCAGGTGCGCCAGAGCCACATCCCGCACGTCCACGTACGCCTGGACCGCGTTGGCGTACTTCTTGGCGGAGCCGTCCAGGTACTTCAACACGTGCACGGTGCTCGCGTTCACCGCCGCCTGCAGCATGGGCCCCATCACCAGCACCGGGTTCACCACCACCACGTCCACCCCCTCTCCTTCGCCATCTCATACGCCGCCTGCTCCGCCACCGCCTTCCCGTAACAATACCAATTCTGGAACAAGAAACCATAATATATCGGTGCAACTCAGTTCGATTCGATCGAGATGATAACAGCTGAGATACAAGTAGCGAAAAGGAATGACCGATGAGGGTAATCCACCTTGGTGTTCTTGCAGTAGTCGAGGTCGCTCCAGCATGACTCGTCGACGACCACATCGGGGCCGCGGTTGGGGTCCATGGTCATGGCACCGATGGAGGAGGTGAACACCACGCGGCGGACGGTGCCAGCATGGGCGGCGGCGTTGATGACATACTTGGTCCCCCTCACCGCCGGCTCTACCATTTTCTCCTGAAATTAGATTAGGTACTGTTTGTTTAGTCATCCAAAACCAATACATATACATAGTCGAACCATCATCAGCTACTACTGGGAATTTCCCAGTTTTAGAAAGAAGGGTTGTAGCGGTAGGTAAGTCGTACTGGGTCGTCGGTCACCGGGGAGGCGGTGTGGAAGACGCCATGGCAGCCGTCGATTGCAGCCCGCAGCGCGTCAAAGTCGAGAAGATCAGCCTTGCAGAGGATTAGCCTCTCCTTCGCCCCTTCCAGAGCTTTTAGATGCGCATTCTTCGGATCATCTAAAACAACGGGAGAAAATAAGATCACTCCAAATATTAACATAAAAAAAAAAGGAGAGAAGAAACTTATGGCAATTAGGATATAATTATGGTGTCAAGTTCTCCCACAATTGTATATATCTATATATACCAGGGTTTCGGACGGTTCCTTTGACGGTGTAGCCCTTCTCGAGGAGGAGCTTGACGAGCCAAGAGGCGATGAAGCCACCGGCGCCGGTGACGCAGACGGTCTGGCCGTGGCCGGAGGGAGTGGAAGAGTCGACGGTCATTATGAGGGCGTTTGAGGGGGAATGCCGGGGTAGATGAGTGGAGGAGACGGAGTGTGAGAAGACGAGAAGATAGAGTTGGTGGGTTGGTGAGCAGAGGCGGATGAGAGGCGCTCACGGGGACGCGCGGCTGATTTATAATCCTAGCTACCAGCGAAAAGTTGTGGCCACTGTTAAAAGGAGTAGGTGGTGAGGTAACCAGCCATGGTTACAAGATGCCGCCCGCGAAATGATGGTCAAAGTGAGGAACTTGGAATGTGCACAGCGACTAAGTCCACCCAAGAAGTTCCCGTTCGGAGGGGTTGGTGGAAAATATAGATTAAGCCTATTATTACATACATGTCGGAAGAAGAGTAGGTGAAGCTGGGAGATGCTTGGTATATAGGGAAAAGAAAAGGAAGGGTAAAAAAGAAGCGTCAAGTGATGCCGGCTGAGTGGTTGGAGTCTGACGATATATTGTTTCATTACTAAGATTTGCATCTCTAAGTGTAATTTTATTTTGGACTAGTTCGTAAGCGTGCAAAACACTTAATTCATGTAATTTAGAAAGTAGATGGGGCAGGGAGTCAGGAATAGTTTTGCATAAATGGAATAATTGCAGAAGGTCTTTCTCAAAAGAAAAAGAAATAAAGAAGAACAAGCTAATGGAATCAAATGGGCATGGGCCCTACTGTGTAGTTGAACTTGGACTCAATTATACCGTTGAGATGATAAGCCCTCCTCTCTAGCAAATGCAAGAGGTTAGTTAATTCGATGTTGTCATATTTATGTTGTTTCTTTGTCGTTCGTTTTGTTCAGTCTCTGTTTTGTTTCTTCTTGCTGTTCTTCATCTTTAATCTACCATGAAAAAACTTGGTCAATATGAGAGATTTTTGGACAATATTAAAACAGGGCGGTCTGGTTTGTGGGAAAATGGGCGAGCCTAAAGTCTAAATATCTCAACTAACAAGAGTAGGTGAAGCAGGAAGACATTTTTTCCCGAAAAAAGAAAGCAAAACGTGCCCTGAAGCTTTCCTCGGGGGCTTCCCAGCTCGGCGTCCGCAAAAGAGACAGCAGTCGCCCAAGAAAGAGTGGAGACAACCGGAAAGTGGGGACTGAGTGGGTTTGTGTCAGGGGAAAGCACCACTCGAGCAGTGGGAATGGAGGATAACAACCAGTCATGGTTGTGGTCCGGGCGTGAGCGGCTTAATTGCTGCGGTTGGGCGGTCACCGGACCCCACAGAGACGGTCCGGGTGTGAGCGGGTTAATTGATGTGCTTGGGACGGTCATCGGACCCGACAGGGACAAGAAGGGGCCAGACAACGATGCATCGTACCGATTGTATTTCAATTTTGTAGAGATGATAAGATCGATCCAGATATATATTTTATTTAAATTTGATCAAATTTAAAAATAAATTTAATTAAATTTAAATAAAATTTGAAAATTATAATATAATTACGGATAGAATATGGATAGTATAATTTTTATCCAAATTCGAATTCGAATCCATCTCGAACCTACGAATATGAATAATATCCAAATTCATATGCGAATATATATGATTATAATTTTATTTTGATAAATTTATTTTATTGATAATATATATAAAATTATTTATTGTTTATATGTTGTATGTTGAATTGTAATTTATTTTATGTTTAATTTCTATAAATTTTGATTTATTAATTATGTTCTACATTAAATTGATAATTTATTTTGATTGATAATATGCATAAAATTATTTTGATTGTTATTTTTTGGGTATAGGATAAATATGGGGCGGGTATGGGTTGGATACGGGGAAATGAATTATCCATAGGTATCTCCAAATCTATTAAATATGGGAATGGATATTTTTTTCTTATCTGATTGGATATCGGATAAGATTTGAATATGGGATATTAAGTTCGGATTTGGAGATGAATAGTATATTATTCGATCCAGATTCTATCCGTTGCCATCCCTAAATATCTGTATTTTAGTGGTATCTGAAAAAATTCGACGCCAACGGGATGGCTGAGCTGCTCCCGAAGGATTTTGTTTTTTTTTTTTTTTTTCTTGGCACAACCCAAAGGATATAGTTTATTATTTGTTTTTGGCCCACATGGGCAGCCACTTTTAATTTTATACTGAATAAAGAACGAAATCGTAGGGGATAAAGTTTGACATCAAGATTCGTGTAAGTAGTTCTTAGGTCAGGCGATGGGTGAAGGTTTCTGTCGTACCGACCAAATCTTGTAGGAATACACGTGCACCCTTCTCGTTGATCGGATACGCACGCGCGGCCCATTGATGAGAAGCATGTTGACTTGGCTACCCTAATAATTGGATTCCTTTTGGAGAAGTCTCCTCTTGGCCCTCGGAACAGGGAACAGAACAGGACACATGCGGTGCTTTTGTAAATTTTTTTATTTAATAATATCATTCATCCAACTATGAAAAAAAATTATTGATTGTATCAGTTTGATCATATTTTTTTTTAATTAATTCAACTAGGGCATATAATCAGTTGGAGAGAAAAAATCACCAATGTAAGAAAAGTTTGAAGTAGAATCCATGAGCCCTACACCTTCTACTGATGCTTGGCATAACGGATAAGGCATTCTGACGCACACGACCTCTCCTTCCATATTCTTAATCCTTGGACAGATTTTTTTGATTTTTTAAATTTATTTTCTTTTTCTTTACACGATGCCAAATTTGATGATTATTCTAAACATAAAGATCGAAAAAAAAGATCATTAAAAAAATAGAATAAAAAAGAGCAAAAGAGATAGAAAAGAGAGAGATCGAAAGGGATAAAAAGGAAGAGACAGAAATAGAGGTGCATGGGGGTAGGAGGTGTGGAGGACCATGGTGGAGCCGGTATTGATAAGATTCTCTATCTCATTTATATTAGACTGAGAGGAGGGGTGGACGAGATAGTGCCGCCATAAGACATCTTCATCGTCCGATGTGGTGATCTACGCTGCAGTTGTTGGATCCAGTAAGAACAACATAATAGGAAAGGGGAGAGGGATTGGAGAGGCCAATGACTTGACAGATAAGGTGGGGGATGCTGTGATATATGCCGAGAGAGATGATCTAAGAGAAGAAGATGTTGGAGATGAGGATGTTGCTAGCACGGATATCGTAGAGGAGGTCATTGAAGGGCTTGCAGAGGATGAAGATGGTATCGAAGAAGTTGGTAACAAGGGAGATAAGGAGGTACACATGGTGGAGCGATTCTAATCCAAAATTTCTCAAAACACTTTATACCGTGACTAGATTGCTAACCTTCACATACTTCACCTACTACTAGAATTATTGTATGGTTGGTGCACACCATCAATAGCTGTAGTGTATTATGGTAGATAATCATTGAGACAAATATATGATGAACTGGGCCTATACTCATGAATCTTGATGATTGGTTCATACACCAACATGATCATGTAAGTAATGCATGCAATAATTTCTCCAATACTAGATGGTTTATGATGTGAATGATAAAGATCCAATTATTGTGACTCATGGCTACTTAGAGTTTTTCTCTGGCTCTTTTCAATGATGCCATACCCATGCATTGATTTGTTGGTTAGAGGTTCATGTACTCTTGATATGACTACTTAATTAGCATGAGTGTATTAATAGTATTGATGTCTCTCTTAATTAATTACTTAATTGGTGCTCATCTTTCACTCTTCCTTCATTTTTTGAGTTATATGACCAAAATTAGATAAATCTGGATAGAAATACAGAATGGGAAAAAATGTTTGCGTAACTATACTAATTTACAAAGTAGAAGATTAGTATCTTAGCAATAATGTTCTATATTAAAAATAAGAAAGAAAGAGAAGTAAATAAGAGAGTCAAGTTTGCAAAGAGAGGCAGCCACAGCATAACTGGAAAAAATTTATGGGATAAGTAAAAGCAACATTTACGATCTAAAGCACGGGAAAGATCAAAAGGAGTATGAATTTAATAAAAATGATAAAGGTAAGACATAATAATGGGCATGAGAGAAATAAAATTTCTTTTTATTATTAAAATAATAACATCAATGTATCAAATCAATGGCATATTAGCATGTATGCAGCACGTAGGAACTAATGCACGAGTACATGTTTTTTCTCTCCCTTCACAAAAGAGTATAGGTTCTCTCTCTCTCTCTCTATTCCCTCAACCCCCCTACCAACATTCAACACGAGGATTCTCATATTTTTCTCTGTTTTGATGGCTAAAGGGGTATACTAGCTTCAAATTTTTGACTTGGCCTTTACAAGTTGAGAAACATGCCAATAGCTTGATTTCTTTCTTTCTTATTGTTTATTCTTGTCTTTTTCATGTCAAGTTATAGTTGAGTATCTCAAATATTAATTAAAAGATTGTTAGAGTGGCTTTCCTTTATATGTTTATCTTTGTCAAAAAAAGAGAGGGACAAAGAAATGCGGGATTGATGCAAGGGGAAAAGCCACCATGATTTGCGCAGGAAGAAATCGAAGCATGCTTATAAAATTAGAGAGGTCTGGATGCAAGTCCATTTGGCCTTTGCTCCACTTCTCAGGTAGCACGCGGTAGTTGGAATACTCATTAATGAAATTTGTTTCTAACACCACCACCAAAGAAATTAGCAGCCAGAGTAGCTGTATATTTAAAATAAATGGTTCTGCATGCAACAAACTTGCCAGCAAACAATGTGAAGGGCTCCAAGGTAGAAGGCCTAGGTCAAATGGATTCACATTCTTCAACATAGCTTCTCTCTCTAAAATATTCTAGAGAGACGTCATATAATCAACTTTAGGTTGCATGGTTTTAATCGTATAGATAGTGTTTGCTACTTTGACAAAAATACAAGACACATCAATTGCACTATAAGCCTTCTATAGTAGGCGCAATAAAGCAGGGTTTGCCTACTGACACTACACGAATATTGCAGCTACTTTCACAAGACCATCATGCAATGTTAGCGGCATCTATTTATGCTAGTCTCCATTCCATCATTTACAACCATAGCCAGTCTACCTCTTTGATCGCATCTACATTCACCCAATGCTATGTGCAAGCATCCATGTTCGCCGCATGCACTGTCACAGGAATTACTGCATCTAAGCATCTGAGCCCCTGACATCTCCAAACAAAGTCCGTTTACTTGCAAGCAATCACAATTTTGAGAATAGCTTGACTAGAATGATTGCCACGAGATATATTCCGATCGGATGATGTCCCCAGGGGCCAGTCCTGGGAAATAGTAACTGATCTTGGCTGGTCATATAACTGGAAATGGGCATCTTATATGGGCTTCGGGTTCTTTCACCGCTTCATTCATATGCTTACACAGCTCATGATGCGGATATCATATATAGTAGATTCATGTGAAGGAAGGTGAATCCTTCTTCCTCCTGAGAGATACGACGCCCAGGATCTTACATGAGCACAACCAAAACCACTGTTTGAGAATGCTCAAAGCCTCAAACAGCTATCTCCAGTAAATTAATGTTTGGGCATTTCTGTTCACAATTTGATGGCAGTTCTGTAATTTGGAGAATTAGACTTTTGTAGGATGAAACCCAAATTATGCAACTTACGTTTAAATTGGGCATTTCTTTTCACAATTTGTTGGCAGTTCTGGAATTTGGACAGTTAGACCTTTGAAGGATGAAACGCAACATCATGCAAGCCCATTTACGAGGCCCACTTGAACCCAACTCGAGCAACGGATGCGGGCCATGAGCCCCAATAACATACGAGCGCATCCATGCAGCCCACTGGAACCCAGACAGGAGTCCACGCTCCATTAATTGGTCCGACGAACGTCCGCCATTTTTTTTTGGTTCAGAAAAGGATTGGAGGGGGCCGACCGCCGCATTACGATGCAATATATACCACATGTGGAGCTCGACTCTAGCCGTCAGATCTTTCCCATGCGGCAGTCGCAGGCGAACAAGAAAAACAGAAAAGTTCCGGTAAAAGGCCAACCACACCCTAAGACATGCCTCCGTATTGCATGCACCTGGTGCAATTGGACCGCGCACGCCACGCGACCCCTTGTATTTGTTGCGATCAATCCTCTCATCGTCTGATCATCGAGAACGAGCACCTACAAAGAAAAGTCCGTACTGATCGGAGATGCCTCCGGC
>KE505101.1:66368-83731 GCA_000441515.1 Elaeis oleifera
CGCCGGTCGGAAGCTCCTTCGTCCGCACGCATGTATTTGTACGCGCGCTCCAGCAGCTTGGCGTATGTCTGGGGGAGGTCTTGTCCAAAGAGTAAGTAAATCGGAAGCCCCTCAGCCCCCACTTCATGACCGAGATAGCCATGTCCTCGTTGAGGTCCCGAACTTCAAGCGTGGTCGCGTTGAACCGCATCACGAAATGTCGGAGCGTCTCGTTTTCCCCTGCTTGAGGGAGAAGAGGCTGTCCGAGGTTCGTGACGGCTTCCGGCTGGTGCTGAAATGGGCCACGAAGAATACTCGAGCTATCCGAAGGAATGGATACTCCCGGAGCGAAGGCCGGAGTACCAGGTCCTGGCAGTTTTGCGAAGCGTGGCAGGGAAGCCGATGCAGAGGAGGGCGTCAGTCACCCCTGGATCGTCATGAGGGCCTTGTAGCTCTCTAGATGATCGACTGGGTCGGTAGACCCGTCGTAGGGCTCTACGTGTGGCATTTTGAACCGACTAGGGATCGGCTCGTCGAGTATAAATCGGGAGAGGAGTTGGGCGGTCTGGAAGTCGATGTCGTTCGAAGACTTCTGACCGTCCACTTGGAGCTGGGCGAGCCGACAATCGATTTCTTCGAATCTTCGTTCGTAGTCGTCCATCCGTCGGTGTTGGGAGACTCCAGGAGTCGAATCTCCCGATGAATCCGAAATGGAGGCGGACGGTGTCCACGGCCGCTTCTCCTTCCTTGCTTGCTCGAGCTGGGAAGGAGAAGGACGTTGAGACCGGTGGGTGTCGCGCCGGGGCCGCCTTTCCCCTTCTCGATGGGAATGCTGGGACAGCTGCTTCTTAGGAGGAGACGGAGATCAACGCGAGCGTCGACGGCTGCCTCTGGACGGCATCGGGTTCGCCGTCGGTTGCTCCGTCGGCGAGTGCGGCAAACGGGTGGGTTGTTGTTGAAGGCTTTGACTGCGTCCGTTAGCACAGTCATCTGCCGCACAATCGCCGCGATCTGCGCTTCCGTGGTTACCGCGGGATGCGGAGAGCTGGGTTCCGCCACGGAGAGTGGAGGAGAGGCCTCTTCCCGGTGGGAAGAGTGTCTCGCCGATCCGGTGGCTCTCGACCGCTGAGTCCTGGTTCTTGTCATCTCAAAGAGATTTTTCAAACTATGTGGAGGTCGTGTGCTCCCCTAACTGGCGCGCCAAACCTGTTGCGGCTAATCCCCTCGTCGCCTGGTCGCCGGGAACGAGCACCTGCAAGGGAAAGTCCGCACTGACCGGAGATGCCTCCGGCGGAGACCCTCCGACGGTCAAGTCAGAAAAGAGACTAGGCAACAGTAGAGAGGAACTAGGGGAACAAAGCGATGGAGCGGGAGAGGGAGAGAAAACCCACATCGTTTAAGCTGTTGCCCTACCCCATTTTATAGTAGGAGGCAGTATGGTCCCGTCGTTAATGATGTAGACAACTGAGGAGTTGTCAAATCGCCAGGGGTTGTCATGTCGTCGATGGGCTGACAGGTCCTAAGAATTAATTCGTGTCCTTGACAGGACAGCGCCCCAAGTTCCTAGCAGGACAACGCCCCCCTGGCGGTCGTACGGCCTGTCCTTGACAGGACTGCAGTCCATGCCGGTCGTTCGGCATCTTTGAAAGGGCTGGCCGACTATACGTCGGGATTTGAATGTCGGATGGTGACTCGAAAGCACAGTTGGCATTTGGAAGGGTTCGTAGAAGTCGGATGTTGGCAGTCCACCGACAAGGAGTCAGTGATGCAGGTTCGGCCTTTCAGATGGTCGGAGGCAGCGTTGGCTTGTTTGGCCGACACATTTGGATCGGACATCATCGGTAGTTACTGTCAGTGTCGTCCGTCGTCGGACGGGTAAAATCAGTCGGTCCATCTCGAAGATGGATCGGCGTCGGGATCCGTAGGTGAGTCAGCGTCGGTGAGTCGGTGTCAGGATTAGTCGATATTAGGGTCAGTCGATATATCCCAATATATTTCACCGATTCTCCGTGCATATGCTCCGCCATTGGTTCTGATTCACTTGCACCTGATGCATGTAATAATTTCTCCGGGCCCAGGTTCCGTTCATGGTTGATGTTTCGGTCATTATAGAACTCCCTCAGAAAGCATACGCAATCCCGCTTGTTGTCCGTAGTTTTTGTAACCGCGCATCAAGATCAATGTTTGATGGATAAATTCTACAACGAGCGGCCGTAATACGCAATGTGCGCGCAGTGCAGGGTACAATTTCTCGTAATTGGGGCCGTCTATCAGCGCACTTGAGCCCTGTCCTCACCGAGGACCATGCGATGCTCTTGTGGGATACGACCGAGTAAAGATACCCGAGCTTCCCTGGACCGTAGGATGAGATCACCGCTTTTAGGCAGTCCGACGGTTGATGATCAGTGAACGCAAACACGAGCGCTATATATCTATATAATAAGGGCGGCATTCCTTCTCTTGCTCCATCCCTGTTCTCCTTTTCCTTGGTTGTCCCCCGAAAAGAGAGGAGATAGAAAGCGAGAAAGAAGAAGAGAATGTCGGACGAGGAGCATCACTTCGAGTCGCAGGCAGATGCGGGCGCCTCCAAGACGTTCCCGCAGCAGGCCGGGACCATTAGGAAGAACGGCTACATCGTCATCAAAGGCAGGCCCTGCAAGGTAGTGGATTCGACCCTCCTAGCTTTGATCCTTGATGTGTTTCTTGTTGGAATTGTTCGTAGATTTCGTAGGTCTGGTCGAGTTCGTGATGGATTCTTGATGTGGGTTTTCTTTCTCGATATGATTATTTGGAGTTTTTTATGATCATGCTTGAAGGTCATCGGACGACGAGAAGGAGATAGGAAAACTTAGTTGCGTTCCTAAATTTGGAAGTTGAGATCCTTATTTTGATAGGAGAGTGTGAAGGGAATTCGTATCTCTAGTTAGGTCAATTATGATCTTAGTCAATTTATTATCGTCTCATGCTGGCCTTTGAATTTACAAAGGCGGTTACTTTTCACAGAAGGAGGGACCTTGAAGCTATGTACCAGATTGGTCCTCTGATGTCTACAACAAGCAGTCGTTAAGTTTATTGATGATAGTGGAATTTGGCACAGATGGAGCTTTGGATGAGGTTTGATTTATGTTGGAAATAGTTTTGTCGAACTTTTGTGCTTTTCTTGCTAGGTTTTGTCGTTGCTTAGGATGGTTAGAAGGTACTTTGCTTGGTAGCATTATATCTTCCATTACCTTTCACTTTGGATATAGGTGTCATATGTTGAGGCATTGAGACTGTCAATCATTGTCAGTTGATAAACTGGTGTTTTTGAGAACAAATTGGAGAAGTTGGTTCATGTCAGTATTTTAATTTATTCTTAATGGGAGACAAGTTTGACACTTGGGAATTAGGATTGGTATCAGGAGATGCGGTTAGTTTAGGCCTCCAGTAGTTAGCGTGGAGGATGAGGAAACGTTCCTTTCTCTACCGTCTTCCTTTTTCCAATACCTGATCTGTCTGAGCTTGTCATCTTCTAGGTCACTGAAGAGGGTATTCTTTATCTTGTGTTTGCTATGAAGAAGGTCAAGCTACATTCAAACTACGTAGCATATTAATTAGTTGCAGTGAAGAGTCTGTATCTACATTGTCTAGCTGGAAGGTTTGTTGGTTAAGACTATTGTGGCACATAATATTTTCTATACCACTTTCTGAATTTCTTATGCTTGTGCTGACCTTTTTAGTGGGGGAATTTGTGGTCTGAGGATCATTAGAGCAATTCATATTTGGAATTTGGGAAAGATTGTAGAAATAAAGGGAGCTGCTTAGCGGTTGATGACATGAAGGCTTATAATGTGATGTTGGAGGTCATCGTTGAGATTTTGCAACCAGAACAATGCACAATTGAAACGGAGACAGATTCATAGACAGGAGACTAGTTGGGTTCAGTTGTGCCTTTTTCTGCTTAATTTGATAGTTGGTCAGTCATGTCTAAGGTAAAGGGTTTTAGATACGTCTGAGGTGTATATGGTAAACAGAGTTACCTATCCAAGAGACATCTGGATAGGAGCAGGGTAAAAGGTTGCACTATAGAAGGGTTTGGAGGTGGGTTGAAGAGCATTCTCTGTTTTTAATTCCAGATTCATGTGTTTGGTGGTGATGTTCATTGTATTGGGGCATAGTGTTGGTAGCATAGGGCTAAAGTTTTTCACTGACTGACTCTTCAATGGATTTTCATCAGTAAGGAAATATGCCACATTCAATGAAGATGAGGTTGTTCCATGTATATTGATGTTCACTTGGAATAGTTTTTGATTCTTTTTAAGGCTGCCTTGTGGCCTAGAATTTGTATATTTAAGAACGAGAAGATATAATAAATGAACATAAATATATGTCAGTAACATAGACATGGATGAAGATACCCTTCCCTTTTCAATAGTCCACATGTGACAATCTTGTATGCTTGTAGATATCTTGCCATTTGGTCTACTGATGGCATAGGAAGGCAGAATGTGCTTGTCTTTTTCTCTTTTTCTTCATCTTCACTTGGGCCTTTTATTTGGTTTAGATGATCTTTATCCATTGTCTACTTGACTTTCTGTAATAGCTTGGACTGATGATTGTTTTTGTGTGAGGAATGTGGTATAGATCAAGAAGTTGATAATTTTCTGACGCTTTTATTAGCACATGCAACTAGTGGTTCTCATTCTGCAGTTCAAATTTGTCAGAAAATTGTTAGTTGATCTTTTGGAAATTTCTACTACATTTTACTTCACAAAATGATATGGATCAGTGCTGCACTTCTTGATGCAAATAAATTTCTGTTTAGGCATTGTTATTAGATCTGCAGGTGTATGTCTCGCAGCTTCAGTATATGCTTATAAGATTGATATGACGTGAGTGTTAATCAGAAAGGTTAGCATGAGGTGTTAAGATAGCTGTAAGGTCTACTCAATTCTTTTCATGGAACCTACTCAACTTACAGATGTTCTTTGTAGCTGACCTGATATTTATTGGGAAAAGGCTGGGATGATGATGATGATAATTACAATTCTTTTTTGAGATCATGATATTTGCTGTAAAATTTGCAACCTATATGCTTAATGACCCATCAGTTGAACCAGAGAACAACAAGCAAAAAGCAAAAGCAAAATTTCTAATATCTACTTCATGAATGAAACTTCACATTTTGCAAACTGTTATTTATCATCTTTTAACAGATCCTAAGGGCCTTGCTCCTGAATGCATCCTGTATGTGGCCAAATTCAAGCTTGCTAGAAAAAGTAACAAAGACAGTATGTTTAGACAGGTTCTGCTGTTACTTGTTTCAGTTTCTTTTCTGTTTCAGCTTAGATTAATGTTTAAAGAGCATCATGTCATCATATTGAGAGTATTGTTTTGATACTATTTTGCATGAACTACTGTGTAGTATTACTATTGTTTAAGCTGCATGTTGGCATCGTACCATCTAGTTGATGATTTAAGTTTATTTATAGTTTGTAATGATGAGGTGAATGGTGTTTTCAAGGTTTTCCATCTCAGTACCAGATCTCATACTGGTAAAATCCCACTATAGTGTTAGTATGTGGTACGGTACAGTATGGTAATATCGGTATGGGATAGTATAGTGTACCGGTACGGTATCAGTATGGTACATCCCATACCGCCCGGTATGGGGTGGTATGGTGAACCTTGGGTGTTTCTCTAGTTGGCTTATTATCCATGTGTTAACTACTATACACAAGTTGCTAATGGAGAAGAAACGTTACTTGAAGTAAAAGATCATTCAACTACACTCTCGTATTTTTATATATTGCTGAATGTTAACATTAAAATGACTTTGTTGTAGGTTGTTGAGGTTTCAACCTCTAAAACAGGCAAGCATGGTCATGCCAAGTGCCACTTCGTTGCTATTGATATCTTCAATTCCAAAAAGCTTGAGGATATTGTTCCTTCATCCCATAACTGCGATGTAATCCATTTTTGCATTTTCACCCTTCACAGAAGTATGGAAATAATTCTAAGATGCAGTTTCAAATCCTTTGTTTGTTGATTTGTGCAGGTTCCTCATGTTACTCGCACTGACTATCAACTCATTGATATTTCTGAAGATGGTTTTGTATGCTCATTCACTACCTTGCAATCTCCTTTTGAAATTCATACAACACAGGGACATGCAGAACCTTGTTCATGTTGCGAACTGGTTGGGTTGAGTTCTTATCTTGCAGGTGAGTCTTTTGACAGAGAGTGGGAACACAAAGGATGACCTGAAGCTTCCCACTGATGAGACTCTGCTTGCCCAGGTCTTATTTTGGCCACATCTTTTTCCAAATTACACCTTATAACAAGGAGTCATCATTTAACGATTAACCAAGTCTAGTGTAATCCTTATAGTGTGTTAATTTCTATGACAATTCAATTTTTAGAAGAAACAGGGGTTCTCTTGATTAGGTTCTGTTGTCTGGCAATATTTATTAGAGTTTGTTTCAAATTTCTAATCCTGTTGTATTTTTTGATTGCTATAACGCTGCCTGTGCTACTTATCAAGCCCACCGGATCTGCTTTGGGCCTTACTGATGGTACTAATTAAAGATGTTGATCCTTGAGAGTTCAGTTTATTTCACAATGTAGTGGCTTGTCTGTGTTTACTATCATTTGTCTTTTTTTTATTCCTTTCTGAATCTGATCTCTGTTCTGTTGGATCCACTTATGTTAACTGGTTTATGGGTGGGGTTGCTATTTCTTGGGTCAAGAGGCTGTTCTTTTTTGTGTATTTACTGTAGTATTGTATATTCAGCACATTTCACAACCTTAATTTTTGTCTCTCATCTGTCTGCTTTCATCACAGCTTTTTATGACTCAATCTGCTTGTCTCTCATTTTTCATAGGGCCTCAAATTTCACTCACAAATTTGCACCATCTTGTCCATGGTGAATTATGATTACTTCATGTTTCTTTTTTTCTCCTCTTAATCCTTCCTGCTGAATGATGCTTTTTCCTTGGTGCACCATTTGATTGATTGAATGTTATTTTTTCTTAACCTTTTCATTTGGCATATGAATATTTATCTCCTTAACAATTTTTTCCTCTAATGGAGCGACCATTAGTTTTCTCACTCTTTATACTTAGTGACAATATGCCATATCTGCCCAACCTGCCCTGTATGTTTTAGGACCAATGGTTTGCCATCCATGCACTTAGCATACTTGCATTTTGCACAAGGCAAGCACCATATCTTAGTACTATTTGTCTCTTTTGCTATTAGACATGCACAATTGCAAGACAAGATTGCTATAATTTCAAGCATATTGTCTTTTCATCCATTGCTTCTTTTAGGACTTAACTCCTTTGGTATAATATGCTTGCCACGAGACTTTACTACGGCACTTTCATACTATAATTAGTACCAAGGTTCATTGAACCAGCATCGTGATCTGTAGTAGTTGACCACCAATATGGTGTGGTATGGATTTGTGCCATATCGTGCCGAAGCATACTAAAATCGAGGGGGGGGGGGGGAGGCAAGAGGAAGAAAAGGAGGGGGAGGGAGGGGGAGAGGAAGGGGGAGATGCACGCGTGCACACAAAGGCCAAGGCCTTTGCTCACTTGAGAGAGAGGCCGATGCTGTCGAGGAGCAAGGTGGAGGTGAGGGCGGCGATGTCGTCGATGAGGACAAGGTCAAGGAGTAATCGTGCATGGATCAACATCGAGATGAGACCTGAGATGAGGAAGTCGTCGAAGGTGTAGATCCGGAAGGAGAGACAAGGGAGGAGGTGGAGAGGGTGGCATTGAGGTAATTGATCGCCAACAGTGAGTAGGATATTATAGAGAGATCGTGAGGTGGAGACAACGGAGAGAGTCGGAGAGAAGGCCCTTGGAGGCCCTCGAAGAGGCAACAGATGTCTCAGCAAAAAAAAGGCGGTGGAGGGATTATAACCCGAACCGACCACACAGTTGAATCATCTTGGGCTGGCATCCTTTCAATCCAGTACAGACCGAGCTGTCTGGTTCGGGTCAGTTTGGCATTCCTTGATTAACAATAATGGTTCATTTCGCACATATCGTGTTGCTAGTGGATTTCCAACATCATCTGCTTTTAATGTAGGAATGCTGCGGCTTATGGAATCTCCTTGTAGCTTATTGCTAGCAATTGTTGCTAATTTGCAGTTCTACATTGTTTGCTTTCATAATTTTAAGAGGCCTGCTTGGTTGATTGCTCATTACTTGGGCCGCCTTTACAGCATCTTCTTTATCCCCATATGCAATTCTATCTTGATTGTCTATGCTCCTGTTGCGAGGTGAACTTTTGATAGAGGATCTGCCTCGTCACAGGACCATACTTTTCATTCATGGCCTCGGTGTTTCCTCATGAGAGTAGCCTCATTAGGGTCATGAGTACGTGCTTCTTTGTGTTTATCAATTAGTAAATTTGCTGCAACTTTATACCTCAATTTTTTTTCTTGAGGGAAACACCCATCTATGAACCTTCATGTTTTAGGGAAATTTATGTAATAGTCGATGCAATAATTTACAAATTTAAATTTATGTTTATATGATCTCCATCATGTTGTTTATGATCTTTTACTATATGGTACATAGATTTACATGGTCTTCTTTGTATGGTTCTATTTCATTTTAATAAGAATTGCATTGACTCAAAACCTTGCTTAAAATAAACTTCTCCTGATGATTTGTACCTTGTCTTTGATTTGGTTTCAAACTTTTAGTTATTTCCTTCTGCTAAGAAAGCTGAAGATGATTTATGGAAAAATGACTTTTCATGGCTTGATTTTTGTTTGGAGGGAAGATAAATTTATTAAAACTAGGAGAAGCAAATCTAGTTGTCAAAAGAGAACTAGATTGATTGAATAACCTCATATTTTATATTAACCAATATACAGGCATGAATTAATGAGGAAGGGGGAAAACACATTTAAGGAAGTAGCGAGTATTATTTAATTTAGGTGCTAGGTAAGGATGATGTAACATCTGTAAAAAAAGAAGAAGAAAAGATTAGTAAAAAAAAAATGAATGAATGGGTTAGAAATACTCCTCATCAGGATGGTTGGAAGAGAAGCCGGAGAACCAGAAAAGAGCGAACTGTATTTGGAAAACCCCGATCCACGTCGGTCTCACCCTTCTTCTTCTCGGGAGCACTAGGGTTTCAGAAGAGAGAAGAGTCGGCTAGGATTTCTGAGAGAAAGACAGAAAGAAACAGGTGAAACGACAGGATCCAGAGGGTTCGGAACCTTTATTCAGTCGGTTCGGGTATTGGATCCAGCCAACAAACCCAACAACCCGCTCCAACAAGCCTCAGAAATATCTCCTTGAATTTCATTTTACATTTCATTTAGGAGCATTTGCATTTCATTTCGCATTTGAATTTCATTCCTAAAAAATGTCATCTGCATTTGATTAGAATTTCATTTTCATTCGAAAGCATTTCATTTACATTACTGGTAACTTCATATAAAAAGGGCTGTAACAAAAATTCAAAATGGGAAATGTAATGAAAGTATTCAGACTCCCTCCATACGAGACTTCTCCTTATCTTTCTCCTTCTCCGATCTGAAACCCTCCTCAGACTGAACTCCCTCTCTAATCTGAACACTCTCCTCCCTGTAATTCACCTCTTCATCTCAATCCAACTCTAGAATTCACATAAACACCACACTGAATTCCTCTTGGAAAGTTGGGATGTTATAAAAAATTTGGTATCAGAGCTCAGATCTGAACCTTAGATCTGCGGCAAGACGATCAGAAAACAGTAGTGAAGCTTATCTGATACTGTAATCGGCCATCTGTGGTGCTGCACAGTCCAGGTTAAAGATCGGCAGCAGAATTTACAGTTAATCAAGTAAGGCACTCAACAACAGGTAACACCCTTAAAACTGCTTAGATCTATTTCCAGAATATATTGTAATGAATGTATCAGGGTCCACAAGGGTGATTACTGTTCCAATGAGTTAGGAACGGCAATCTGGCCTCATGAAATCATCATTGGCCACCCTGAATTGATTGCTGTAGCCAGGAGTAAAATTTTAATATCTGCTAAACAGTTTCAAAACAGATTTTATAAAAATATTGCTGGAGTGTAGTAAAAAAATGGCAGAAGGAACCAGATTAAAAGATATCTGTGAAAACCCATGAGTACTGGAAGAAAGAATGCAAACATTTATCACAGACTGCCACAATCATATAGAAAACCGATTACAGCAAGTATCTGAGGAATACAATACGAAGTTGGGTGTGTTTGCAAGACAGATAGATGAAATACAGATTGAGGAAAGACAGAGATATGAAGCTTTACAAATTGAAGCTGCAAGGAGGCATGAAATCATGATGCAGGAACAAAATCGCAAGCATGAGCAGTTGCTGAAGCTAATTACGCCGCAGCCATCAGTTTCTCAACCCACTCCTTCATTCACTGCAAACAACAATCCGTCAGCCCCAAAAAATAGAAGAACAAATAGTTCAGAGCCATCTGATTGTAGCTCATCAGCAGCAGCAACTGAAATTAGAGGTAAAGGAATATTACCCACATCTTATCAATCATTGGATAGGATGGGTGATATTCAAAACAGGACCCCACTTCACCTGCCTTATCCAAAGTTGGAATTTTCTACCTTTAATGGTGAAGAACCCAGAGAATGGATCAGTAAGAGTGAACAATATTTAAAATATATCAGATTCCAGTGGTTCAGTGGTGAAATTGCTACCATGCATTTCATGGGAAAGGCACACAGATGAAAGGAAGGGTACCTAATTGATAAACCAAATTTGAGTTGGGAAGAATTGGTGGAAGCAGTGAACAAAGATTTGGCAGTCGAAATATGAAACAGTTGATCAGAAAATTTAATAAATTGGTGCAGATAAGTACTGTGGAGAAGTATCAAAAAAAGTTTGAAGATATGAGAGCTAGGATGATACAATATAATCCATCATTAATCGAAAGGTATTTATAGAAAGCTATATCAGTGGGTTGAAGGAAGAATTGATACCCTATATTGATTTATCTCATCCTACCACTTTAGAAGAGGTGTACGAACAAGCTAAGTTACATGAACAGGCTTTGTTAATGATGTGGAAGAGGAACAAAATGGTTTACAAAACACCCACAATTAAAACAGCAGAATATCTTCACAATAAACCAGCAGTACAGAAGGAAAACACAAAATATCAGACCTTTAGAAATCAGAAGTTATTTCAGAAAGATAATAAACAACAGTGGGAACAAAGAAGAGCAGCTGGTCTGTGTTTCAAATGTGGAGAAAAATATCATCCCGGGCATCAGTGTTCAATAAAGAAGAATCAATCTATAAATGCTATAATAGAAGGTGATGAAGTATTTGATGAACGGCTATTGCAGGAAGAGGAAGAAGAGATAGAGGAAGAGATCATAACAGAAGAAGAAAAGATACAGACATAGAACAGCAGTATATGCCTTAATGGGACAAAATCAAAATGAAACTATTAAGATTCAAGAAGCTGGTAATAAAACTCTGGTTGTTCTAATTGACACAGGAAGTACTCGCAGCTTTATTGATTACCAAGTTGCTAAAGAAGTGAAGGCTACAATTACTGCAGCAAACCCATTAGTGGTAACAGTGGCCAATGGACACAAAGTGTTGAGTAAGCTCAAATGTGTCAATTTTAAATAGTCTATGCAGGGAGAACAGTATCAGATAGATTTAAGGGTGATTAGATTAGATGGATCCAGCATAATTTTGAAAATTGATTGGTTAAGAACCTATGGTAAAGTAATCTTTGATTATTTAGATAATGCTGTTACTTTATGAAGGAAGGAAATAGATGACATTGAAAGGTATTACAGAAGGATTCAAATTAAAGACTACTAAGACCTAACTTCAAATGATCACTGCTATACAGTGGTACAGGTCTGGACTTAAGGGAGACTGTTGTGCAGTTGGGCAACTGAAGAATTTTGATGGAAAAAGAACAGAGGCAGAGATACCTGATTTAGTCAATATAGTATTAAAACAGTACATTGATGTGTTCCAAAAGCCTAAAGGATTGCCACCTATTAGACCACAAGATCACAAAATACCATTGTTATCGGGCACTAATCTAGTTAATATCAGACCATACAGATATACATATGAACAGAAAAATGAGATTGAAAGACAAATACAGGAGATACTTAAAACTACCATTATTCAGCCTAGCACTAGTCCTTACGCTTCACCTGTATTATTGGTAAAAAAAAGATAACAGTTGGAGATTTTATGTGGACTATAGACAGCTCAATAAAGCAACAGTGAAAGATAAATATCCTATATCCTTAATTGATGATCTTTTAGATGAACTTGAAGGATCTCAATATTTCTCTAAAATAGATTTGAGATCAGGTTATCATCAAATCAGAATGAACCCAGAAGATGTATATAAGACAGCTTTTAGAACTCACATGGATCATTATGAATTCTTAGTGATGCCCTTCGGATTAACTAATGCACCAGCCACATTTCAAGTTACCATGAATGAGGTGTTCTCTTCTTATCTCAGAAAGTTTGTGCTAGTATTTTTGATGATATTTGGTATATAGCAAAACTTTAGAGGGGCATGTGGAACATCTCACTGAAGTATTGACTATATTAAGAAGAAATCAGTTGTATGCAAAAAGATCTAGATATTTTTTGGGCAGCAACAAGTGGAATATCTGGGGCATATAATTTCTAAAGAAGGTGTGGCAACTGATCCTGAGAAGGTGATAGCCATGCAAAAGTGGCCTAAACCAACTACATTGAAGGAGTTGAGGAGATTTTTGGGGCTCACAGGATACTATAGAAGGTTTATAAAAGGCTATGGATCAATTAGCAAACCTCTAACAGAGCTACTTAAAAAAGATAATTTTCATTAGGATGAAACCATACAAAAAGCATTTGAGAAGTTAAAAGAAGTAATGTCTACAGCACCAGTCTTAGCTATACTGAATTATTCCTTACCCTTCACTTTGGAAGTAGATGCCAGTGGATATGGAATTGGAGCAGTCCTCACACAACAAGGAAGACCTGTAGCTTACCTCAGTAAAGGTTTAAGTGAAAGGAATCAAGCACTTTCTACTTATGAAAAAGAATTTCTAGCTATTTTGATGGTTGTAGAAAAATGGAAGCACTACATTAGTGCCCAACCCTTCATCATTAAAACAGATCACCAAAGTTTAAATACTTATTAGAATAAAAAGTAACTACTGCAGCACAGCAAAAAGGTATGATGAAACTTATGGGGTTGGATTATGTGATACATTATAAGAAGGGGAAGAAAATTTGGCTGCAGATGCATTATCCAGATGGGGAATTGAAGAAGAAAAGGTGCAAGCCATGACAGCAGTGGTACATACATGGAGTGTGGAAATAGCTAACAGTTATGAAAGGGACCAACAGACTCAACAACTTATAGCAGAAGTACTCATAGAGCCAGAATCACGTACTGAATGCACTTATAAACAAGGAGTGCTTAAGTTTAAAGGGAGAATTTACATTGAAAAATAGGAGAGTTGAGACAAAAGCTCCTAGAACTTATGCATGCTTCAGCTTTAGGAGGGTACTAAGGAATGAACCATACTTATAAGAGAATTAAGCAATTATTTTATTGGCCAGGAATGAAACAACAAGTGGAGAAACTAGTGAAAGAATGTGAAATTTGTATTAAAAACAAAATTGAGGAAACTCCATATGCAGGTCTACTACAACCTTTGCAAATTCCAATACAAGTCTGGCAAGAAATCAGTATGGATTTCATTGAATCATTACCAAAATTAGAAGGTAAAGACACTATATTAGTAGTGGTGGATCGGTTAACTAAATATTCATATTTTATTCCCTTGATTCATCCCTATACAGCACAGAATGTAGCAAGATCATTCTTGAATACAGTATACAAGTTACATGGGATGTCACAAAGTATTATATCAGACAGAGATAAGATCTTCACCAGTCAGGTATGGCAAGATCTATTCAAATTAATGGGAGTCAAATTACATCTGAATACTGCTTATCACCCACAGACAGATGGACAAACAAAGAGAGTAAATCGATGCTTAGAAACATATTTAAGATGCTTATGTTTTCACAGTCCGCACAGATGGCTTAAGTGGCTATCCCTGGCTGAGTGGTGGTATAATACCAACTATCACTCCTCCCTAAGAATGACACCTTACCAAGCCCTGTATGGATATCCACCTCACATGTACCCCGTAGTCAATATGGATATACAACCGCAAGGTACAGTGGCAGATTGGAATAGAGAAAGAATAAAGATGATACAGATCTTAAGAGACAGACTTAAGGAAGCACAAAACTGCATGAAACAAAATGCAAATAAGAGAAGAATAAATAAAGAATATCAAGTAGGGAAAATGGTATATCTTAAACTCCAACCCACCGACAGACTACAGTAGCCATGCGCAGAAATTAAAAACTTACTTCATAGTATTATGGACCATTCAAGATACTAAAAAAATTGGACCTGTGGCTTATGAGCTTAATCTGCCCGAGAGATCTAAAATACATCCCGTATTTCGTGTATCTTTACTAAAAAAGAGATTCAGAAACTCGAGCAAGCAACACCAAAAGTATCCCTCACAGGAGAAGAAGGACAACTGTTAACCCAACCAGAAAAATTTTAGACAGAAAATGATCCGCAAGGGGAACAGAGCAGTTACTAAAGTGCTAATCAAATGGAGTAACCTCGGTGAAGAAGAAGCTACATGGGAAGATTACTGGTCACTCAAGAACTAGTTTCCTCATTTTGATCCTTGAGGATAAGGATCTTCGGAAGAAGAGGGGAATGTAACATCTGTAAAAAAAGAAGAAAAGATTAGCTAAAAACAAAGAATGAATGGGTTAGAAATACTCCTCATCAGGATGGTTGGAAGAGAAGCCGGAGAACCAGAAAAGAGCGATCTGTATTTGGGAAACCCCGATCCACACCCGTCTCACCCTTCTTCTTCTCGGGAGCGCTAGGGTTTTAGAAGAGAGAAGAGTTGGCTAGGGTTTCTGAGAGGAAAACAGAAAGAAACAGGTGAAACGACAGGATCTAGAAGGTTCGAAACCCTTTTATTCAGTCGGGTTCGAGTATTGGATCCAGCCAACAAACCCAACAACCCGCTTCGACAAGCCTCAGAAATATCTCCTTGAATTTCATTTTACATTTCATTTAGGAGCATTTGCATTTCATTTCGCATTTGAATTTCATTCCTAAAAATGTCATCTGCATTTGATTAGAATTTCATTTTCATTCGGAAAGCATTTCATTTACATTACCTGTAACTTCATATAAAAAGGCTGTAACAAAAATTCAAAATAGAAAATGTAATGAAAGTATTCAAACTCCCTCCATACGAGACTTCTCCTTATCCTTCTCCTTCTCCGATCTGAAACCTTCCTCAGATCTGAACTCCCTCTCTAATCTGAACACTCTTCTCCCTGTAATTCACCTCTTCATCTCAATCCAACTCCAGAATTCACATAAACACCACACTGAATTCCTCTCGGGAAGTCGGGATGTTACAGATGATATAAGAAGTTAGCAGGAAAAGCTTATCATTGTTACAAGATATTTTGTCCTCTTCTTTCCTCCTTGTGCATGCACGTACAAGCACTGTGCCTTTTTTTCTTTTCATTTTGTGAAAAGTCCTTCCCAATGTATATGGTCTGAATGTTCACCAGAAAAGCAGTTTTGATTGTTATGACAGACCTTCTTATGGAAAGAAAGGAGTTCTAACATGCCACAGCATTAGGGATTTTGGAATTGCTTATTAGAACTTTTCTAGTCTCTTCATCTTCTGAAGAAATTGGGGACTTCTTTTTTGTCAAATTTTAATTTGCTCCTGCTCTCTAATTGCATTACTTATCTGTTGTAAGGAATTAAAGGATAATTTATGAACATTATGTTACAAGACCTCACAAGCTTTGTATGTCTCCCTGCTTCATCTGGAATTTGCACATACTCAAAATCTTTGTTCTAAAAGTACATTTCTAAGACAAATCTTCTAGGAAACTTATGCATAATTGGTTGAATGATTATAAATTACTGATCTTGGCAGTCTTCATATTAAGAAGGAAATATGGTTTAAAAATGCCTCATACAGATGTGGAACTAAGAAACATGGTTTGAAGTTCCCACTAAAACTCTGAAACTGAGCTAAACTTTTTTGGGTTGCCTAGAAAGCAAGCCAATGATGTTGGAGAGAACCACCTGAAATTGTTTGCAGGACTAAATTTACTGTATTGGGTAATTTATGCATTTAAGTAAACTTTTGAGGCATGTTTTTCAAAATTAAACTTGCATTATGCAAGTTTGAAGAAGATTTCTCGCATGGGTGTCGTTATCATACAATAACCATAACCATTGATCATTGTCCCATCTATTTGGTGTTTGCTTATGAACCCTCAATTACTAGTTATTCTTACCTGGCACCAATTTGATTGTTATTGCGTTGCAAGGTTTACCATATTGTTCTTCATTCCTTGCTTCTATGACACAAAGTTAATTACCATATTGTTCTATGTGACTTTGTTCTCAATTGATGCAACTTTTAAACCCATCTGTTGTACTCATGCCTTGCTCTATCCTCTCTGGTTTTACCACATCCATCCTCGTACTCTCCATTTCCATGACATTCATCATGTTTTATTGGACCCTTTGTTGCCCTGCATTGTGAACTATACGGTGATTTTTTTCCTATTTAATAAAGTTTCCTCTAACTTGGTTAAGATACGCAAGAAAATGGGTCTGTGGACTCGCCACTAAACATGACCATGATAACCTCTGAAGGAGAGTTGGCTGAGTGTATGGCTTGGGAGGCAATGGAAATTGGCAGAGCATGTGACACTGGATCCAACCTCTGGATGTGAATTTATTTTCATGTCTTTCAAGCCAGAATGACAATATAACATGGAAAGTGAGGAGTGCTCGTGCAACCATCTTTGGTAAGACATGGAACTTATAATTCTTTCTATTAACCATGCCAAGTTACTTTCAGAAAGTCAATTTTATTTCTATACGTTTAATTAACTAAGATTTTAAAAATGAAAATTTGATGGATCTATTGTCCTCATGTCAAAGTTAGTCATATGCCTTTAAGAACAGAGATTTAAAAAAAATAAAAGATGCACTAATGTTAGTCTCCTTTTCCAAATACTGTTCAGAATCATCATTAGTTTATTAGGATGGGTCTTAAGGTGTTGGGCAATGCTACTTGAAGTGAACCTTTGAACGATGATGTTGCTCGAGAGAATCAATCATTGTGTTCCTCCATAGGCTTTAATGTGAGTAACTTTGGTGATGTTCCTGAATGAAAGGCATGCAATGGATATTTCTCTCTCTCTCTCTCTCTCTCTCTCTTCTTTGTGTAGTAGCATGCATTATTTATTTGTTATTAAGTT
>KE505101.1:83751-99121 GCA_000441515.1 Elaeis oleifera
TTCTCTCTCTCTCTCTCTCTCTCTCTCTCTCTTTTGTGAGTAGCATGCATATTTATTTGTATTAAGTTCAACATCATTTGGTGTTACTTTGAGATTGCAGGTGGCCAGACGCTATTTGACAATTGTGTGTTGGTCTTTCTCCCTTTGAATGGCATTATAGAATTAAAACCATGCAATGTGGTGTGAAAGTAGGTGTCGTTCTGGTTCAGTATCTCTATGTAATTAATCAGATTGAGGACCATTTCACTCACCAGTTCTCAACAGATGTGAGTAGGCGGGATTTCTTAAAGTGAACATGGTGAGGTTTAGAACATGGTGAGGTTTAGAGGGTAATGTGCAGTCATTTTGGCGGTGGCTTTTTTATTATTCTCCTAATTACTATCACTGATTGAGGAAGAAAGCATCGCATTTTCCCTTCAAAACGACCCATCGTTATTTCAACTTTCCCACTATAGCCTTGGCTGCTTTTCTGATGCTACATGCATTTGCATGATTTTAATCATGAATCACTAGGAAGTGAATTATATTGTAACAGACTCTTTTAGTGCTGGTGTACTGACTCCTGAGAATTTTTCATTGTCGGACAGACCTAAGCTTCCAAGCAATTCTCTTGTCTCTTGCTATTCTTTAAAATATCACTACTTATCAAGAGAAAAAAAATGGAGACAGATTGAACTCTGACTTTCCTTGAAAAGTCAACTAGAAGAAGGAAAATGATTAATATGGTATTAAATTGCATAATAAATGCCTGAAACTATTTTAATGAGGACTTTGGTTCAAAGGGGTGAGTTTGGATGGAGGTAGTCCAATGGGCAGGACAAATTGGTAGATTTTATTCTAAGCCAAACATACTTAGAAAATCAAGTAGATTGTATGGGCCCGCTTGGATCCAATTCAAGTTTGCTTAATCTGAATTTGGATCAAATTGTTTCACCATCGAGGAAAGGATTGACAGAAATGACCTGGCAAATGTTGATGAAATTCTCATCATGGAGGCATGACCTTTGATAGGGGCAGCTGGCAAAACAAGATTGACAAAGGAAACAGGAATATGTGAGATGAAAAGCTTAATTGATCATATTTATTGTATGTAATGGCAAGTAATTGATTACACATTTTTCACTTATAATAACTTTGTACTTTAATCAACTTCTCTTTATTTGTAGCTTGTAGTGCACCTATTCTTTGCGTGCTTCTAGTTTTTCCTTGTTAAGATATTGTTGTCTCCCAAGATAACTTTTGCCTCCAAAGAGTTGGAAACCTGGTGATTGGCAAGCCAAGTAAGCTAATTAAAATCCTGTCCACGAAATTCAGTTTCATGATATTCATGAAGCAGAAGAAAGACTTGCAATCCATGGAAGCTCTCACCATATCTTTTCCTTCATTATTTCCTTCTTCTTGTTCAATCCATAGAAGCTCTCACCATTTCTTTTCCTTTATTATTTCCTTGCTGTTCTTTGTGAGCTTTTTTCCTTTATTATTTCCTTGCTGTTCTTTGTGAGCTTTAACCGTATCTGTTCTTCTTCTTCTTCTTCTTCTTCTTTTTGTTGCAGATCAAAGATGGTTTTGCTGAAGGGAAGGATCTGGTGGTGACTGTCATGTCTGCCATGGGGGAGGAGCAGATCTGTTCTCTAAAGGACATTGGGCCCAAATAAGATACGTTAATCATGTTTCTCAGAACAATGTCAGTTTGGTGACAATGTAAACAAAACCGTTAAGTAATGGGACTTTGGCTAAGATTTTGCGGGTTTGTGCAAGTAAAGAAGTGTTGATTCCCCGAGGGAGCCTGGAGCCCTTGGTTCCTCGTGGGTTTGATATAGGCATGACAAATTGTGGTGCAAGGTATCCCTATATTCTTTATGTTAAAACTGTTTTTTTTTTTCAAAATAGAACAATCAAACATAAATATGTGTTACATGGATATCTATTTTAAGTATCTGCTCTGAAAGGTAAATCACTTGCTTTGTGTTTGTCTATATGTCATGGAACTAGAGATCCAGAATGCATTAACTTCTGACCATGATTCATAGATTTCTGAAGCAGGACATGAGTTTGCTAAGGAAGCAACATTACTGAAAAATATTGAAACAGTTTTTTTTAATTTTTGCATGATGGGTTAAATGATTCATCTTTTTACGTTCTGTTCACAAATTCTTTCCTTACTACCTTTTTCAGAATTGTATTCTCAAATTTTAAAAAAATTCTATAATGTTTTCATCACTGGTGGGCATAGGGATGGTGGTAGTCTCATATTTCTATTCCCCAAGTTTCTGGTATTTGCAGGGTATCATTTATATTTATGTTTCATTTGTTTCCGGTTATCTTTTTCTTTGCTTTCCAAATTCATCTTTGCGGTGAACTTGTTCTTGGCAAGCTGAAGCATGCGGCTGTCGGCAACTCCAGTCTTGAGAGCAGTGCATGTATCTTACAGGATGTTTGATCGGAGAAAATGAGGATCAGAAATAAAATAGATGATTTTTATTCCAATCATTTGATAGGAAAGAATCTTATTCTGATTTCAATTTCAGAATAGAACCGGAGTGATCTAATCTATTTAAAATTCAATCTTTATTTTTTATTATGAATTTAAATTTTATTTAGATTTTAATTTCAGTCAGTAGTCAAATACTGTAGGGAATTTGATTATTTTGATTTTAATTTATTTAAATTTTTATTTCGATTTTGATTTCAACCGTGATTTAGTGTCTTGAATGATAATCACGTTTCTAACTTTTCGTTGCCGTGGGACGCTGGAAGGATTTTGTGGCCAGAGTACCTGGTTAGACCGCAATTGTCGTTTGAGGGCCTGATTTACGGCGCTGTTTCATTTTGATGTGATTGGAAATTGATAGGCTGAGTATACCTGACACCCAAGGTCTGAAATCTTCTGACTATTCAATGTCAGGCGTTTGCATACTAGGATTTATTTTTTTTCTTCTTTTTCTTTTTATCATACCTTTTATTCTTTTAACTTTTTCTTTTTTTTTGAGAAGCTGACTTGGAGTTAGCCTGGAAAATCTCTTTCCATCCTATTTGCGGGAGCTGGACGCCCTGTTTTATTTTTTATTTTTAAAATCATGGCTTTTTTCTTTTCCCTTGTCTTTTTGCTATGGGAGGAAGAGGATTCCCTCCTCAAGTCCGGAGCGTTGAACTGGAATTTTTTTTCGTTCTATACCTTTTTTTTCTCCTTTTCTTTCCCTTTTACTTTTCCACGACATGCTGCCTGGAGCCATCTTCATTATGGAGGAGGGGAGATCTCTTTCCCTCCTCCTGGCCAGAGCTGGACGCCTTTTTTTTTTTTTTATCGGAGCGACCGTACTACGATAGAAAGAGGTAAGATCTCTTCCCCTCCAGCATCTTGCAGTGGCTAGAAAGCTAGAATCGTTCTTGTTTCTCCTCCCTACCTCTTTTTTTCTTTTTCTTTTTTTCTTTTTTATAATTCTATGGAAGACAGAGAGAAGATTTTTGGTGCAAATGAGTTGGATCGGATTGGATTATGAGTATCCTCGATCCAATCTGATTTTTTGATCAGATCTGAATCTTGAATCTAAATCCAGCCAATAAAAGATCGGGTCGGATCTATATTCAAATTTTTTGATCTAATGGATCGTTTGGACTGGGTTAGATCAGGTCCATGTATAATCTGATCCCGATCTATGAAATACGGATTCAGTTCAAATCCGGATTGGTTTGGATCTGGATTATAAATAATATGATCAACGATTTATAAGTCATCTTATTTGCACCATAAATTTTAATTCTAATGCATGAGACTATTAGAGCCTCCATATTTCACACTCTTCATCCAATAATTCAAAAAGTCTAATCATATTTTTTTTACCGTTGTCTTTGACTTGGTTAATCCAAATTCAAAATATTCTAACAAATTTTAAAAGATAAGAGTTTAAAAATCAATAGAATGCGAGCAACAAATATTAAAGCAGTCTCGATCAAAATTAACATTCATGTAATGCAAGGATAGAGAGAGATGAGGGATGGGTTCGGGTTCGGTTGTTCAGATGAATATTCTAATCTCATATTGGGTTTGGATCGGATGGGATTGGATTGGGTCATTTATCTCAAAATCTAAATCAACCTAAAAATCTTTACAGATCGGATCAAAATTCAATAATTCAAATCCGATCCGAAAAATGGAACGGGTTCAATTTTAAAATCCGATTTGATTCCACGGATTCTTTAAAGTGATTCGAATCTGATCTACATAGATCGGATTGGGTCAGATCATTGGTCAATCCGGCCAATTAGCAGCCTTAGAAAGATGTCCTCAGGCCCGGGAGAGATAAAGTATAGCAGAGGCCCCTAATAATCAGAGCGCTGAAGTCTTTGATAAAGAAGGATCACGGCGGAAGGTTAGTGTTCTTTTGGATATAAGCGGAAAAAAGCGTCTATTCCTAAGCTGGAAGATTGTGTCTCAAATTAAAAGTCAGACTTTGGGCATTCTAGATGCAGCTAAGCCGGACAGCAACCATTCGTTGATTTCAACTCATTCTTTTGTCAACCGCTCCTATGATTTAATTCTGCCTTCTCCCTCGGTAAAGTTGGGTCACGTCTGAGTTTTGGATTATATAATTACGGTCAAGGCTGGCTTGATTGAGATGCACCTACACCAGTACCGAGTTAGCCCATCTTGTCTGAGGTTTTCTTTATTGTTTTCCAAATTTCTGGAAATAAGATTTATAGCTTAAGAGCTATTCTACAACCGTATCCAGGGGTGCCACGAATTCTTTTTGTGAGAACAGTGGCATGACCCTATCGAAACCCGAAGGCTCGAGGCATGAATAATGATTCGAGTCTGGTAATGTATGGTTTCCTAAATTTGACTTTCCAAGCTCTTTTCTTTAAAACAAAAACAAATACATGGAAGCATTGACCGAATCACATTATTTCTTTTTTGCACGTGCATAGTGTATATTATTTGCGAACTTTGTATATTAAACATCGCAATTCCTTAGTTTGTTGGTAGGTGGATAAGTATTTGTACCTCATGGATAAATATTATTCATTGAAAAATAATTTAGCAATGCAGAAAAGTTTATCCATGGAACATGAAATTATCCGTTGGATTGGCAGTTTAGTGATAGACCAGTCCAACTATAAAAAGACACGCCTGTATTGCTCTCTTTCCCGGCGTTTCTTTCCTGTTTGTATGTGTCTTTTTGTGGGTGGACGCTAAGCTAATGGACCTGGTCCAAACCAACAATTTTCTCCCTAACAAGGGGCCCAAAAGAGCTAAAGAAGGCAACAGCAGACATGTTATCAAAGTTTGGTGCATTCACCCGGGAACGAGATCCGGCTTGGTTCGCTGACTTTCTTCGATTCCATTAATGGAAAGGCAAATGAATCCATGCGACTCACGTTTGGACGCGCCGCTGTTCTGACTTTGTCTTCGTGGACCTCGGAGCTCTCTTATCTCCTCTTCGTGGACCTCGGAGCTCTCTTATCTCCTCCTCAACGGTTAACGTTCGGCAGAATTTAAAACTAATCAAACAAACAATTACTTCCAACCACAATGGGAAAAAAAAATTCAACGGAAAGCAGGGAAGCTAGCCTTCAAGAATGTGAGCCTCCGCCGGCAGCGGCTGCCTCTCGCTTTCGGAGCGGACTTTCAAAGCCCCAAGCAGTTTAAACACACTTCTCGGTCTGCGATAGCTTCGACTCCTCCAGGTTTCTTCCTCTTCTCTCTTGCAATGGCTTCTTCTCCTACTACTCCGTCCTTCTCTATGTTTCCTCGTTTCCTCTCCTTTGCTTACGGTGGACTGATCATCTTCTCTTCTTTCTGCCATTGTCGGCGTCTCCAAGATTCTTCTCCGCAAGGTTTGACGCTCGACTCGGTGAGAGATTTCCTCACCAGGGAGGAGGACACGATTGTGTTCAGCCTCATAGAGAGGGCCAAGTACCCATACAATTCCCCGACGTACGATCCCTCCTATCTCCCTGGCCAGTTCTCCCTCGTCGAACTCTTTGTCAGGGAGACAGAGGCTGTTCAGGCCAAGGTGCGATCTTTTTCTCTTCTCTCAATCTCAGTGTTTGTCTTCTTTCGTGCTGTGAATTTTGATCGATTGTTCGGAGTTTATGAATAAAGTTGTTCTGTCACTTTTGTTTGTCATTTTGTGGATCGGGTAATGTAATCGTTAGCACCAGTTTGACTTTTTCTTTTTAAAGTGCCGAAACGCCAACTGAATTGCTTTATCTATCTTAATTGTGTCAGATACTAATCTAATTATTCCGTGGTACATCAGGATTCCAACATTTATGAAGTTTGTTTTGTATAGGGAATTCTTCCTCACTTAAAACGTTTGTGAAAATATTTTCTTCCGATAGGGATTTATTCGGGAGAGCGTACGGTATGATTGATTATTTCAAAGAAAAGCATATGAAATGTCGACAATATAAGATTATGGTTTGGTATACGACATATTCTCAGAAATATTTTGGTTGTTAGATGCAGTTGTTGGTATTTTGTAATGGTATCTTCCAAATGAAAGTTGTTCTGATCACTTCTATTGAAAAATTATATCCAACGCCCGGTATATCAGCTCAACAGTACATGGGCTAATCCTTTTCCACCATGTGTGTTTCTCTGACCACCTTAGCATAAGGAAATAAAGAGGAAGCGAGCTTTCTACCCCCTCTCTCAAGCGAGCAGATCCCTAGCCACCCTCCTCTCCCGAGTGCCGCTTGTCTCTGAGAGCTCCACCCTCTGACCCTCTCACGAGCATTCGTGTCTGTCTGACTGCCTCAGCCAGAAAAAAAATGGAGAGGCCCACGCAAGCAAGTTTGAGATTGGTGATAGTGCCTTTGCCAGAGCAAACGCCCTAGCCTAACCGGACTTGGACTTGCATGGGAGGAATTGCCGGAACCCCAGGAGGACAGGATAGTGGCATTGGTGAAGGATTGCTTGGGGAGGAGGATGGTATTGATCTCGAAATATGTGGCCAGCTCTTGTGGCGAAGAGTCGGAGGAGACCAATGGGAAGAGGAAAGGGAAGAGGAAAAGAGCAGCAACCGTAGATGGCAATAGATATCAGGGACAGCATGTTTTTTCACCTTTCCTTTCATTTTTCTTATTATTTCTTCTGTATTGATGGGAGGCCATGCGGTGAAAAATAATCTGACTCACTGCTAAGCTGATGCATTGGGAACAGGATATAATTTCCGTGGGTTTTGCTACTGTGTTTCGAAATAATTTTTAATTTTTTACTATTTACTTATTGCTAACCATCAAATTAAAGATGGACTATTTGGATTTCAACCAGTTAAGATGCAAGTATACATAATCGATATAATAAATATTTCAAAATTTAAATTATTTTATATCATAATTATTTTTTTTCTTTTCAAAATTTTTCTCCATGTTGAAGATTGGGGTGGACGGCGGTATGGAGAAGCCATAAGCCAATTGATGGGTGTGCAGAATTTATGGTCGTGCGAGGTGGGAGAGACGGTTTGTAGTGGTGCGGAGAAGCCACGAGCTGAAGAGACTAGGATTGTGGGCAGCACAGAAGTCAGGGCCCGTTGGGGAGAGGGGGATAGGGGGTGTTGGGGATTGGTGCAGAAGATAGGGACAGAGGTGGGCGGGTGCATGCAGAGAAGGACAGCACAGAGTTAGGAGAGGTTTGCGGCGGTGCAAAGAAGCTGCGGGGGAGATGGGGAGTATTGGAGAGTGGCATAGAAGGCTAGGGCGGACATGCATAAGGGAAGGCGGTGTGTGGTAGGGGAGTGGTTTACGATGGTGCGGAGAAGTTGTGGCCGATGGGAAGGGTTGTAGGACGTCACAGTAGCCAAAAATAGGTCTGGCCGCCTGGTGGGGGGGGGCGCAGATGGGAGGTGTTGGGAGCGATGTAGAAGGCAGGGGCAGGTGCGTGTGAGGGAAGGTAGCGTAGAAGCCATAGGCACCGAGATTGGGGGGTGTTGGGGAGTGCGACAGTGGAAGAACCGCAGGCGCTCAAGATAGGGTTTGGGGGAACAGAGCAAGTGCTGAAGAGGGCGGCGCAGAAGCCATGGGTGCCGAAGTGTATAGAGGGCGGAGGAGCTAAGGCGACTAGGGGGTGGGTGTGGGGAAGATAAGAACGAGGGATCCACGGGTGAGGGGGGAGGGGCACAGAGGAGCTGCGGATGGAGCTAGGTTGAGAGGGTCGAATTGGGGAAACCACGGATAGAAAAAAAAAAAAAAAATATTATTATTATTTAAAAATAATAAATATATAAATATGAAAATATATAATATTTTAAATAATTTTATAATAAATATTATAAAAATACTATGGTAAAATTCAATTTCTTCGCTATTGTCCATTATCTCATGAATTGGGTACTGTAATCATTACTTTTGATTTGACCTATTTTTACATATAAATTGCTCCTCGTGCAAAATCTTTTTGACTGTAATGATTGCTTATTAATGTGCGACTCGAGGGTTACTTGCGTTGGTTTAGTTCCATCTATAGCAAGCTAGTAGGTTGTAAAAATTGAGCATCGTTGCTTTCAGTTCTCAAGGCCCGTGACAAAGTTCAGCAGAAAGAATGTGCCATGCGTCTTTATCTCCATATCAATTTTGAGTTGTTGCTCTATATCCTTATTTACCGCAGTATTTTTCATTACATGAAGAGTTTTATGATCCAACGACATTTTATAGGCTGGACGATATCAAACCCAGAGGAGATTCCCTTCTTCCCCAATAATTTACCATTGTCTTTAGTACCTCCTTACAAGTTCCCACAGGTAATTGACCCAATCCAACTTTGGCTCCACAGTTTCAGCATTTATACTTCTAACGTTCTGTATTCTATTCCAACTGCAGGTGTTGTATCCTGCAGCTGCTTCAGTTAATGTGACCAAGACCATATGGAATTTGTATTTTAATGACTTGCTACCACTGTTCACTACCAAGGGAAATGATGGCAACTATGCACTAACAGCAGCATCAGATCTTGTATGTTTGCAGGTAACCATTGTTAAACCCGAATCATTATCCTCATAACTAAATTCTGGTTCTGAATAGCATTTTATTTTCTCAGGCCCTCTCAAGAAGAATTAACTATGGCAGATTTGTAGCGGAAGCGAAGTACAGAGATGCTCCCCAAGACTATGATCCTGCAATCCGTGCTCAGGTCTTCCATTACACCCTTATATTTCTCATACTACTCAATTTTGCTTTATGTGCCAACTTCATCACCCTCTATGAACTTTCTGCAAGTTTGGTAAGTACTGCATATCCCTTTTATTCAGGACAAGGATGCTTTGATGAAATTATTGACATCTGAAAGTCAAGAAGAAGTGGTGAAGAGAAGAGTGGAGAAGAAGGCCATGGTGTTTGGGCAAGACATAACCTTGGATAAGAATTATACATGTGACAGCAATGGCAACCGAACCAACTATAAGGTTGATCCCTCGGTACTTTATCGTCTTTATGGAGATTGGGTTATACCTCTGACCAAGCTTGTTGAAGCTGAATATCTTCTCCACCGTCTTGATTGACGATAGTACTGGTTGTATCTTATTCTGTGATAGTGGGTTTGGATGGTTGGGAAGTCACAAAAGTAGCTATCCCATTGTCTCCATGCACCGCAGTACTAGTTCTATTTTTTTTCGAACTAATTGAAATAACAGATAAGTATATGGTATATTGAGGATGTTTGATTCGTCCTACAAATCTTTGAAGTTTGATGTGTTTATTTTCTCTCTTCGTATCATGTACAGAGTCGAATAGCAGAGCTTATTTGCTTCTTATAGCAGCTTGTTTAATACTAAGTTGTCCATAAAAGGAGCTGTGTATGAACATGTAGTAGTAGCATTCATCAATATATTGTTTTTTGGGAAGAATTCATCAGTATATTCCATAAGCATCAGTATTCTCTAAGGTTTGGCTTAATGTCTACCATTTATCTATGCGAAGGTTGTGATGTCTTTTAATATGGCAAGTACAAAATGAAACAGAAAATACTAGGAATCGACATAGACTTAGTGTAGATGCCATGCAAATCTCATGTTATTAAGATACTGAAATCCATTTAAAAAGGTGTTTTTGTATCCCGAAAATCTTTTATTCATAGAATTCATGGAGTCTCAATCTAATATTAAATCTAATTCTATTCATAACCTTATGTTTTTCATGGAAGGAAAAAATGAAAACAAAGAAAGATTTGAAGCTTATGATGAATACTTACTTGACCTGACGGATGGAATTCTCTGCCCACAGTGGAATATGATCCAAGGTCTGATTTATTCATACTGATGCCAAAAGACTTTGATAGAGGACAAATGGGCTGCCATCCAGGATTTAAACCACTTGCTTGGAATTCTCCTTACCTCAAGGAGGAAGTTGAGATGCCTTCTCCATCAAGGCAGTGGATCCTTAGAAAGAACGAAGCAAATTGACCAAGAGAACATACGCAAGTCTAATTTGGTTCTTAAAGTTGCAAGCTTGGATTGAGAGGACAGAATTATCTCACTAAAAGAACACTTGGACATTATATATTATTGATCCGATTGGGAAGGAAAAAATTTTCCTTCAACTCAAAGAAATTAGCCACAAGAAGGTGAAAGAGTTTAAAAGTATCACTTAAGTCTTATTTTCTTTAATTGATTCTCTATATTTTTAAATTGAAATACATAGCCTCTGTATCCAATAGCAAAGTCCACTCTTGCATAATTAGAATTAAATTCTTTTTTCTAGTTTCTAGAAAATATCTGGCCTTATACAACTTATGTTGGATTTTTTTCATAGTTCAAATAGGACTAGATCTTTAAAATATACGATTTTAATAATAATAATAATAATAATAATAAATATTAAAATATTATAGAAGGTAATCTCAGTTTGTACATAAACTTTATTTGCTATTGCTCCATCAAATTCTTCACAGACTCAAAAATAACATCTGGTCAAAATTTTTTTGTGAGAATGAAGGTTTCGATTTGATCAGCCCATTTTTAGACAAACGATAGAATTTTAACTCATTTCAACCTCTTAAAATGTTGGTCTAAAATTGTAAATCTTGAAAAGATAACTAATTTAAAAAAAAATTATTTCAATCGAGTGTCGTATGATCAAGTTATGGCCTTTTAAAGTTTAGCATATAATTTGACTTTATGATATGATATATTTTGCTCCTAGATCCTATCTAACCCTGCTAATGGCTATAGGAATCTATATTGAGCCTGTCGATCCTCCTAAACATTCGTAATAATCAAAATAATTCATATCAAATTTGATGATCCTTCTAAATATCTGTAGTTACAGTAATTTACATTGAGTTTGATGATCTTTATAAATATATATTTATAGTGGTCAAAATGACCTATATCAAATCTGGTGATTATCAATTATATATAGAAAAGGATATAAGATATTTGGGAGATCTCGATAACTAGGTTTCTCCTACTTATGGATCAACCACAACCTTGTAACATATCTTTAAATTAAAGAAAGATTAAGAAGAGAAATGAAACAAATGAATCAATCATGAAATAGGAGCATATGCATTACCAAACCAAGTGAAAGATAATGTGCAAGGCAGTCGCCATGAAAATTAGTTGCAATCCCGAGGAAGTGACATTATTTGATGAGATTGACTTGGGTCTGCTAGCTTGCACGCCTTCTTTCAGCATACGTACTAGAAACTGGATTCAAACCCAAAATGTGGCACTTCCATCATTATGTTTTGAAAAAAAAAAATTAATGCACACAATGCTTTGGAGATCAACAAGTTAGAAACTACAATATCTTAAAATCTCCAGGTATATTACACTATACAACTATAAATAACAAAAATGAAAAGCAAGAATGAAGAAATTACTCAAAGAACTAATTGACCAAAGGAATTGTTTATGAAATAACAAATGGCACAAAAGACAAGCTTTATCATAAAAATACAGATGGATAGCCCAACTTAATACCAAAATGCTCAAATAATAAGACCTTCGAATAAGCATGCAACTTAGGTTGGGTTTGATTCGAATTTATCGACCCAATCTAGATTAAGATTTTATAAATTTGGGTTTGGCTTGGGCTAAAATTCCCAACCCAACCTTTAGTTGGTTTGCATTAGGATTAGCCTCTAGCCCAATCCAAACTTGACCCTAACCCAACCCAATGCAACTTGTTCCAATTTGATCCCAAGTCAACCCGATCAAATCCATATGATTCATGCTTTTCCATCATCTAGCAAGTTGATCTTATGCTCTAATTCCCTGCAATTATGATATCTGTGGCAGAGAGCATTGTTGGCTTCTGTTGGGCCTTTAATTTAATATTAGTAGTAGAATATTTTCAGCCTTGGGCATAAAATCTATATTAAGTTGGCATTGATGAAACAAGGGACATATTATCAACTGTTTATTAGAAGGTGTTTGGTTAGGGGAATAGAAGTCTGGAATGAGAATCGAAATTAGTCTTCCATTTTAGGTGTTCGGTTGGGAGGAGTCCCATTCTAATTTCGATTCATGAGTGGAATAGAAATGATCCAATCTATTTAAATTTAATCCCCACTCTCCCCATGGATTCAAATTTTCATTCCTCTTCCGATTTCCGTCATGAATCAAACTCTTTCAGAAATTTGATCATTTCGATTCTTATTTCAATCCATTTCGATTTTGATTCTAATTACGAACCAAATACCCTCTTAATTATAAAAGTACACAATTATCATCGATAAAAGCTTGAGTTCCGCGAGTTAGAATTTCTACTGTGATGGTTATAAAGGATGCAACCAATGTTAAAAAAGCACGGTAAGCATAGTTCACGATGTCAAAGAAAGAACGATGAACGTTGCTAGAAGTCCTGCGATATATTTTCTCGGGGAATGCAAAAGGATAATGACTAATGAGCAAAATTAAGAGGATGTAGTTTCTGATAAGACTTATGACCATTTCACAAAACAGAAAGTGTTCCTAAAAATGGGGACCATGAACAGGTAAGGAGAAGATCTCTCATTTGAGCGAGGAAGAGCTGATTTTATCTAGTCTTTCAAAATAATAAAGCTTTCTAGTTGGATCAGATGTGAGTCCCAGAAGAAGCATGGCCAATTACAATAAAGCTACGATTTTTATAGATTGATGAGCAAGTTGGCTCCGAGTCATATCAAGTTGTAGTGGAGAGGTTGTGGTTGGAGGAAAAGCTGTTGGACTTTTAGGTGATACTTCTTTCCGAAGAAATATTTTTTTTCAGAAGGAAACGTCAATTTTTAAAAAATATAATATTTCAAATATTATATTTCTCTAGAAACATAGTGTCTTTTTAGTTTGTGGACAGAGTCTATAGTTAGGCTCTAGGTCCGGCTATTCTGGATAAGTGAAAACACTCCAATTTATCTTTCCTCTCTATTTTCTATTTTTTCTACTTTTTCTTTCTTATTTGGACGTCTAAAGAAAATTATTTAGATCAGTTTTTTTAGTAATCATCCCCGTGAAAAGAGGATCAGACTGAACCGAATTATTATATCTTAGGACAAGTTCACTATAAATATGCACATAAGAGACGAATAATATTTTTAAAGCAGTATTCTCACGTATCTCGATTTAGATTAGGATTGAAATTGGGCTCGGGCTAGCCCGAAATCTATTGGGCCGGGCCGACTCTGGGTTGAGCTTCGGACTCAGCTTGAATAGTTCAGGTCAGATTTGAGCCTAAATATAGGATCCGTTCATATTTCGAGCCAGGCTCGGGCATACTTTTGACCCGGCCCGAATCCGGACCCAAATTGCAGCCTGAAAGTAGCCCGATAGCCCAAGCCCGATTTCAAATGGGTTAGTCTGGGCCGTAAAATCCCTCTTCCCTCTCTTCGTCCACCTGATTGCCTCTTCCTCCATCATCCGTCCGTTTGGACCCTCATCCATCCGTCATCGGCTTCATTCGTCTGTCGATGCTTTCGTCCGTCTGTCTTCCGATTTTCTTCGATCCCACCTTCATCCATCCGCCGCCACTCGCCTAGACCGAGGAGCCCTTCATCACTTCATCCTCTGCTTCCGACACCACGCATCATCCACCACCCGCAGATCATTCGCACCGGTGGCTTTTTTTTCACAACACCGTCGGATCCAGCCTCACGGACTGTGACGCCGCTGCCATGGCCACCGATGTCGAACAAGATGATGCCGGATGACGGATCCGAAATGAGACTCCCGTTCACAGGGAGCTAGAGGAAGAGCTCCTCCTGGAAGAAGCCCTCCACTCCCCGAGCGCCCGTAGCTGAGGTTGCTGGGAACCACCTGATCGAAGTAGACAAGCTCATCGTACATCGTGTAATAGGAGCCATCGAGCTAAACCTCGAGGAGACCAAACTCTCGATCGAGGTCGAACGACTTGCTCATCTTCGAGAGGAGCCTGACTTGGAGGTTGTGCTCCCACAAGAGCTCGTGGATCGAACCGCCGCCGTCAACGACCGCCGCGAGAGGCGGACAAAGAGAAGAGAGAGAGAGAGGGAAGGAGAGAGAAGCAGAGGGAGAGGGAGGGGATCGGGCCGGGTCTCGGGCTTGGGATCGGGTTGGGCCGATCCGATTGGGTTCAGACCGGGCTTGGACTTGAGCTCAGACCGGGCTTGAGCCATGAGTTTGAAAAAATTTCGGACCTAAGTCCAGCCCAAAGTTCGAAAATATATTTCGGACTGGGTTCGGATAGAGGTGTGATCCTGTCTACTTTCAGTCCTAATTCAGATTAAATTTTTAATTTAAATTTTAAAATAATTATTATTTATAATTTAATATAAAATATTATAAAATAATATAAAATTTTGAGATAAGAATTATTCCGAACAAAATATGGAACGAAAACTCGGGAGCAGATTCCAACCAAAGAAGGAATCACGTACGGTGCGTTCTGAAATCATGACAAATATTGGTGGAAATAAGAAAAATCTAATATTATATTGCATGTTTTCAGTACACCTCTATTTATAGGGGTGTACAAATGCACGGTATGTCCTCGGCGTTACTTGCGCCCGTTGCTGCTTTTATCACAGTTTGTTTGTCTATCCATGCATTTACATATATATTGTTATTAAATTGTTCTCCAAAGCTTTTGTTGTTTCTTCCATTTTCTTTGTTCACCTAATACATGTTCTTATTAAATTAAACCCAAACGCCAGTTCCATCAATGTAAGTTGAATCATCTCCTTAGTCCTAGCTAGGGATGGCAATGGATAAAATTTGGATCAGATAATATACTATCAATCTTCAAATTCGAACTAATATTCTATACTCAAATCCTATCCGATATCCAATCGGATAAGAAAAGAGATACCCATCCCCATACCCAACGGATTCGGAGATACCCGTGGGTAATCCATTTCCCCATATCCAACCCATACCCGCCCCATACCCAACTCATACCCATCCATTCTATATCCAAAAAA